>PVKP010016396.1:0-48240 GCA_004027715.1 Plecturocebus donacophilus
AACACAAAATCAAACACCGCATGTTCTCACTCATAGGCAGGTGTTGAACAATGAGAACACATGGACACAGAGAGGGGAGCACTACACACTGGGGTCTGTTGGGGGGAAATAGGGGAGGGACAGTTGGGGGTGGGGAGTTGGGGAGAGATAGCATGGGGAGAAATGCTAGATATAGGTGATGGGGAGGAAGGCAACAAATCACACTGCCACGTGTGTACCTATGCAACAATATTGCATGTTCTTCACATGTACCCCCAAACCTAAAAATGCAATTAAAAAAAAAAAGAGAGAGGTTGGAGGTTCAGAGCAAGAGAAGACAGGATGACAGAAGCAGAAGGGAACAAAATATTTGAAGGTGGAGAAAGGGGGTCATGAGCCAAGGAATACAGACAGCTTTTAGAAGCTGGAAAAGATAAGCAAACAAATTCTTCTCTCAAGCATCCAGAAGGAACACAGCCCTGCCAATCCATTTTGGACTTCTGATCTTCAGACTTATAAGCTAATATATTTGTGTTGTTTTAAGACAGCAAGTTTATGGTTATTTGACATAGCAGCAATAGAAAATAGATATACCTATAATCATACAAGTAACATCTAGGATGATATATCTCTGTGGTTTCTTTGCCAGAAGTAGGTGTATTGATTTCAAAGTAATCTTTCTATTTAATTAGAATTAAGGATTTCTGTGTTAGCTTTTATATAAAGTAAGAATAACACATAAGTCTCAATAAAAATAGTACTAGCTTTTTCTAGAAAATATGAAGAAACACTGTCATTTAAAATTAACATTAACGAGAGATAGTAAATCCGTATTAATATCAATCCATCTGAAGACCCAAAGATGAAACTCCACTCAACTAGGCTCATTAGGAAATAAATGAAAAGGTTACCTGGTGTGGGAGAGATGCCTTTTTGTCAACCTAAATCCTATCTTACTTCCATGGTACAGGGTTGTTTCTGGTAACATCCAGAGACTATTTCTTAGCATCCCTTGCAAGTAGATTCCTGCTAAGGAATGTAAGTGAAAGGAACATTTGCCACTTCCAGGCCAAGTTTTTTAAGAACCAGTACTCATTTTACTTTTACAAGCCAAATACAGAAAAATTCTTAAGTCCCCAAAGATGATAAAGCCACAAAATGGAAAGAGGCGGCTTTATTTTTTGGAAAAAAAAAAAAAGCAATCTGTTCTCCAGTAATATCTAGCTTTGACAACCATGTAAACAAGAAACAAACGTATACAGTGTTTGAGCCAGTCAACAATTTAAGATCACTTACTACAGTAATGTAGCCTACCCAAACAAAGACACCTAGTCACAATCAGGCAAGGGGACTCAACATTTCTTTCTTGAGCTTACTTCCATGTTGATAACAATTCACAGAATGACGTGAAAACTGTAGATTTATATTTAATGAGTTTGACTAACCTACTCACTTGGCCGAATACTCTATTTGAAGGACAGTGCCATTAGAAAATATTTGCTAGAATGTCTATCATTTCTGGTAAAAATCTCAGGTAGCATAAAGACTGCTGGGCAACACAGGATAAGGAATTCATATGATATAAAAATAAATTATAAACTTTTGGATAGGCATAGCAGGCCATAGAATAGGTGGGTGGTCAGACTGGGAAAATGAGCAGTTTTAGTCACTGCCTGTATTTAAGCCAAAGCTCATTAGGGTTTTCCCAGTAACACACATTATATAAACAGTAATGAGACCCTTGGAAACAAAACAAAACAAAATAAAAATCAAGCTACAGATTCTGCTACTATATTTTCCTTTCTTTACTAAGCCCACTGGCAAGTGATTAATTTTTTAAAATTACTCTCAACTATAAATTCTTCCCCATGAGCTGTTAATCAACAATAAAATTCCTGGAAAAAATGGATAATGTGAGGCTTCCTCATTTGCAAGGGTATTTGAACAGAATCTGATTTCAGTCAAACGTTGTTTTCACTTTCCTAGGCTAAGAATTAGAGATGGAACCTGAAATTAGCGACCATCTTTTGGGACTGTCATATTAATGTAAAAGATAATATACATTGTAAAAACGAAACCCAGAGAATAATGCAGCAGCTTTCCCTGTTTTCCTTTAAAAACAGACCTCTTAATCACTTAATTAGCTATAATTTAAAAGGTACATAAAGTCCAAGAATTTATTTCATCAGTTGCCAAAACTAAGAATATTTCATAGATTCCTATGAGTTATCATACACATTATTAGTAATAGGAAAAATGATGTACTTTCTAGAGTATGATTGTTTCTTCACGATCAAGTTCTTAAAGCTATAACATACCACTGAAACAGTGTGAACACTGGTGAGAGGCTATCTCGCATGCTTAAACATTTCGGCTACAATTCTAGTTAACTAGAATTGTATTGGAGAAAATCAACAGTTTTCTTTGGGAGCTAAGAATAAGCATAAGCACAACTTGGTTTCTTAGCAGACATGATGGGAGAAAACCAGGAACAGAAGCCAAGCCTCGAGACCTCTATATTCAAAGACCAATGAGTTTCACACCACCACACTGAAGACCAATACAGAGAATATTGCACCTTCCTTTTCTTCAGTCTTTTTCTTTTGGTCTTTTCTTTCTTTCCTTCTGCCTAGGTGTGAGCACACAGTAGGACAGAAAGGATGCTGGACTGAGATTCAGAACATTTGAGTGAAGTTGAAGCAATGCCACCATCCTGCGATACAACCTTGGAAGAGTCACTTTACACCTCCAGCCCTCAGTTTACTTATCTGTACTGACATTATAATCTCTAAGGTCTTTGGAAATTTACAACTCTATAATTTCATAAAACAGAATTTTATGTATTTATTTATTTTGAGACAGAGTCTTACTCTATCATCCAGACTGGAGTGCAGTGCTGTGATCATGGCTCACTGCAGCCTCAACCTCCTGGCTTAAGTGATCCTCTCACCTCAGCCCCTCAAGTAGCTGAGACCACAGGTATGTGCCAACATGCCTGGCTAATTTTATTTATTTATTTATTTTTTTCTGTAGAGACAGAATCATTCTGTGTTGTCCAGGTTGGTCTTGAACTCCTGGACCCAAGTGATCTTCCTGCCTTGGTCTCCCAAAATTCTGAGATTACAGGTCCAAGTCACTGTGCCTGGCCACATGAAGCATTTTTATTTTACATACTGTAACTAAAATAGGTTTTTTTTTTTTGCCACAAGAAATGCTATATATCTTGAGTTGGTATAAATAATTTCCATGACAATACAAGTTTCATTCAGCTTGCTACAAATTTTAAATTCATATACAGCAACCTATGTCAATAAGTTTCTTTATGAAGCTTACACAATTTAAAATATACTATGTATCAAGAAACCTCTTATACAGAACAATCACACTGATTATCAATAGGGTAAGCTGAACATTTATATTGAAGTCCAGTTAAACCAAATGTATACGTACTAGTCTCCTCATTTAGGCAAAGTCTTTCATTGTTGAAGGAAACAAAAAAGTGGCTTCCTAGTAGTGCAGAGTAAGTTCCAAGATGTTTAAAGGATATACACATGTCTCTGTCAAGATGAACTTTCGTTAAATGCATAAATCAGTGCATGTGTATATGCATAATATTTGGAGTATGACTTTAAGTGAATATTTGCTTTAATATTTATCAAATATAAGAGCTTTACAGTTGCATAGCCATCAGCTTTCCCAAGGGAGTAAAAACCTGTTTACAAAGTAGAGATTTATGAACAATATTTCATCTTAGCATTTTTTTTAACCTAACAAAAAAACCATGAAAATGTCATTGGTGTGAAATACTATGTTCACAGGACCGTTTATGGCTCTTGGGATTTTTGCCTACGAATTACGTGAAAATTATGTGAAATTACATGAAAGAACTGAAAACAAAATGAAGCAAAAACAAAATCCCTTTAAGAGTACATTAGTTTCAGTATTTTACTTCCCAAGGCAGAATGTTTCCCAGGAATCCGGGGATTTACTTCAGAAACTCTGACTGATATTTATGGCTGCCACGTAGTTACATCAATAACTTGTCCATCTGTAAAGGAAGGCTAAAATAATCAATTTGTAACCAACAGGTCTTTCTACATGTTTAAGATCATCTTGAAATAGATGGAAATGTCTATCTCTCAGATCCACATTCTCTCTGATGACTTCAAAACATCGCCTGATTAATAAATCATATTGCAGCAATATATACAGTCATTAAGAAAGAGCAGGGATGTTGGAGAACCCCAGGCTAGTTATTTATGTTCAATAAGCTTCAGTTTTCAATTCTGTAAAATAGGAAAATTTTAGGTGTTTATATATGTATGCAGGTAACCTACTTTATGGGTTGTTATAAGAGTTACAAGATGGAAATCATGTAAAATATTAGCTTACTGGTAGAACAGTTATACCTTAAGTGGTACTCTTTTCCCCCTTTTTTGTGTTTTTAATTGGTGTATCATAGTTGTACATACTTTGGGGGTATGTGTGTTCTTTTGATACATGTATACAACAATGTGCAATGATCAAGCCAGGGTAACTGAGATATCCACAGCCTCAAACATTTATCACTGCTTTGTGTTGGGAACATTAAAATTTTTCTCTTTTAGCTATTTTGAAATATGCAATAAATTGTTAGATATAGGTACTCTTTATAAGAGGCATTTTATTGTTTTCTGTAGTGCTTGCTACAGCCATTTTCATATTCTCCTAAAATGTCTTCCTCCATGTCTTTTCTGATATTATCTTGATTTTTGTGTTTTTGTGAGGCAAGAGCTGTGAGAAATCCTAATGGGAGGAACTCTCCTTATTTGACAGTGTCAAGAGCTAGAAGAAATGTCTTAACTTTTTGGTTAAAAAAGGAATCCAAGAAAAATAAGGCAATGCCACCAGCAGATGCCACTGCCTTGTCATGAGGGCTTTTCTCCCTGATGAATTAATAGTCTACAAAGGGGCAGACGTTTCCAGTGCATTCTGCGGCTGGAGAAGACATGGAAGCTCAGGGACCAAGATGCAAATGAGCCTGCTGCTACTGAACCAATGGCGCAGGAAGAGCCTTCAGAGACTTACGCTGAAAGGATTCCCTTCAAGGTATGAAAAGGTGCTGACTGATTAAGCACTTTCATGAGATGGAAACTGAAATAACTGTCCTTCAGTTCTTCATTATCACTAGGCGGCTGTACTCTTAGGGGGTCAAGCATTTACTTTTCATGTAGTTTGATCCAAACTTGTAAGCACACAAATGTCTAGAAATGTACCATTTTGCCAGTGAAAATAAATCACCCACAGAAAAGAGATCCTATATTTGAGAATTCCCTTGGACATGAAATTCTTTGTTAAAATAAATAACATGCAACTGACTTCCACAGAAGACTGGATGACTGCAGTACAATGGATGCTATTAATATTTCCAAGAAGATAGTTGCTAACCTTTATTTTTTTAAGAAAAAATAACACGAATATGTTTCTAATGAGAATATATAATGCTAAGCCTGAAAGTATTCATTAAGCCATGAACAGAAATGGACGCAGTTGAATCTCAATGCTATCATTTTCATAATTTGTCCTGAAGTATATTTGACCATGAATTTCACATTAACCAAAGTGCTTTTAACCCTGAAAATACTGCAACATTACTGATTTGGTCCTAAAATTGTGGCACTGCTTCAGAAAAGCAGCTGATCCATCAAAAAGGAAAAAAAAATGTAACTTCCTGGCAGATAAGATCTTTAAAAAAGATGCCAAAAAGATGAAAAGGCAAGAACCAAAGCAAAGCATAATGTACCAAAATGCTACTTCCCAACTGAAAACAGATACATTTCTGTCCTCTCCTTAAAACACTAGTACTTCTAGATCATTTGGCAACTAAAGGGTAAGAAAGATACCATAGCTTCATACAACCCTTACTTTACTGCCACTGAAATAAAAATCTGCTTTATTCTGGACATTTATTTTTCTTACTAGACTCTAAATAAAGAATCTCCCTTTACTAGAGGACCAGTTCTAGGAAGATGAACTTAGACAATGGGAACCTTAACTCTGCTTATTAAGGAAAATAAGAGAACATTTTTCATTTCTTTTTTCTTTTTTCTGACACGGATTCTTGCTCTGTTGCCCAGGCTGGAGTGTAGTTGCACGATCTTGGCTCACTGCAACTTCCACCTCCTGGGTTTAAGTGATTCTCCTGCCTCAGCTTCTCAAGTAGCTAGGATTACAGGCACCCACCGCCACACCTGGCTAATTTGATTATTTTTAGTAGAAATGAGGTTTCACCATGTTGGCCAAGCTGGCTGGTCTCGAACTCCTGACTACGTGTTCTGCCAGCCTCAGCCTACCAAAGTGCTGGGATTACAGGTGTGAGTCACCACGCCTGGCCCTAGTAAGAGAACCTTATTTTGAGTTTCCACCTCAGTTCTGCTAAGTTGTTGAGATACTTTCTATCTGGTTCTATTGCTTCATTATTTTTATACTACCTTCCTACATTACGTCTTTGTCCAGCTTCCTACAATATGTCTTTGTCCAGCTTATGATAAAAAACTGAAGGTAGAAAAATAACACATTAAAAGACAAACCAGCAAAAATATAAGCAGCATACAAGACAAAGGTAATAATAATGTTTAAAATAAAAATAAAAAGATTTTGGAAATCAACTGAGAAAAAGATAAACATCTTAATTTAAAAATTAGAAAAAATAAACAGGCAACCCGAAAATGAAGAAAGCAAGTTTTCCATAAACATAATAAAAATAAAAATTAACTAGTACTAAAAACGCAAACAGAGACAATAAGATACTATTTTCATCCACCAAACTGGCCCAGAAATAGTACGGAACACTCTTCCTAGATGACAATTTATTACATTAGTAATAAAATGAAAAGCACAAAAAAACTGCATTCATTCTTTGACTCAATAATTCTTAAGGAAATTAAAAAAATTTTTAGTGTAAGCAGTTGTTGAAAATAACAAAAATTGAAAGCAATAAAAATATCTACAAATGAGGGACTAGACCAGGTGTGGTGGCTCATGCCTGTAATCCCAGCCCTTGGGGAGGCCAAGACAGGTGGATTGCTTGAGCTCAGTAGTTCGAGATCAACCAGGGCAACATGGCATAAGACAGAAAAATTAGCTGGGTGTGGTGACATGTGCCTGTAATCTTAGCTACTTGGGAGGCTGAGGTAGGAGGATGACTTGAGGTTGGGAGTCAGAGGTTACAGTGAGCTGAGACTGGGCCACTATACTTCAGCCTGAGTGACAGATCCAAACCCTGTCTCAAGCAAAAAGGCATATAAAATGAAATACAGTGGTAAATATTAAAATTCTGTTGAAATACATGTTGATATGTAAAGATATTTTTAGTATACTAATAATATACTAATTAAAAAAAAAAAAAAAGAAAACCACAGACACTTAAATATCCACACATAGGATGCCTGGATAACTGTTCTTTGGGGAGGAGATGAGTGTATTTTGCCTGTGGAGGGGAATGAGGACTCATGATCAAGAAAACTGAACGTGGTTGTTGTACTGCTGCATACAAATGTATTTTGGATATGGAGAAAGAACATTAGTGATCAAGACTATCAAAAGTACTACTTTTCACAAATATCTACTGTGTACCCTACTCCCATGGTTTCCCAAAGAAAGCTTCCTACTGCATTGATGTTGACCACAGCCATGTAACTTGTTTGGCCAACGGACCATGAACAAATAGAACCCATGTCCCATTCCAGCAGAAGCTTTCAATGCACTGTGTGGGTTGGCCCGGCCTCCTGTTCTTCTCTTCGACCACAGGAAGGGTTTGTCAAGGAGAAATTGCTATTTCAAGATGTATCTTCCAATGAGAAGACACTTAGAGCAGAGCACTGCCACAGCAATCCCACAGCCACCAAAAAGTAATTGGAAAGGGAAATAAATGCCTATTTCAACCCATTAAGATGTTAGGGTCCTTTGTTACTGAGAAAAGCTGTTTAGTAAATACACAATGTAATACTATTCTGTAGAATGTCTTTAGGGAAGAATTTTTCTCGTTTTGCTTATTCATATTTTCTAACTGTTCTATTTTAAGTATGTATTACACAAACCCACATTAGTTAAAAAAAAAGTCTTAAAACAACAGGATAGGTCAACAAACTAAAAGGAATTGATTCTAACTTGACTGGGTAATTACAAGCCAAGTAATTACAAGGCAAGTAATACTGATAATAAGAAATGCTACTGTAAGCCAAAGAAGAATAGCAAAAAAGCCATACAGAAGAGCACGGGTGGTGCCCATCCATGCATAATCCAGGGGAGAAAAAGCCGGATATATTTTTTCATCCAGCTGGCAATCACCTAACAAGGAGATGGATATAGAAGCTGTAACTAAGAAACTGTGAGGTTTGTGGTCCTTTGGCAAACTCATTCTCACTGGAAATGGCTACATCAAGATGCCTAAGCTTGATAACATTAAACAGTCAATACCTCTAGCGTCCTTTGTCCTGATACCACACCAGCTAAGCAACCTTCTTAGTATACCATATTATATGGTTTCTTAGTTACCTGTTAGGAAAGCATGTCCTGGTTAAATCAACTTAGATAGCATTTATTTAAATTAATATATTGGCATTTAAATTTAATTATTATAAGGGAATGAGGGAAGAAATATGCAAAGATTCTTGACTATTAAGTCAAATTCTCACTTAGGAAATCAGGATTTTCCATACTGCATTCTACCCAATACAATCTTGACTACTTCTCATTTGCAATTCTATGTTCCTATTATGCTTATTCCCTTTTATTTGTCACTCACATATGCACATTATATCCTCACTCTCTCATTTTGCTGATTTTGCATATTCTTCTCTACCTATCCAAATCCTATCCAACATTCAAAAATGTCTCAAAGCTCACCCTCCTCCTCCCCTTTCCAGGAAACCTACCCAACAATTCACAACAGCAGCACTATCCCTTTATACTGCTCTGCTCATGTGTCAAGTCTATGAGATGTTTCTAGTTGACTATCAGCTCCTTGAAGTTTTCTATGCATACCCCACAGCAACAGGTAAGTAGCAGATTCTCAAAAAATGTCCACAAAATTGATTTTTGACTAAATTAATCCAACAGCTTCAGGGCAGGCCTTATCCTACTTATATTGGCAGATTGGAGGATTGGGATTTATAGTTGACAGACCCATAACTCACACACTTACTACTACTGCCAGGCAGTTCTGAATGCTTTTTAATCAATTATCTTATAAAAACAAAAGTACAAGACTGTGAGATAGATATTATGATCACTCCCATGTTCCAGATGGGCAGCAAGGCTCAGATCGTTTGTAACATTCCTGAAGTCAGAAGTAGTACAGCTGGGATTCAGGGCCCATGTTTGTTACCTCCTGCCAATTTCAGCTCATTATAATGAAATAAGACTCACTAGAAATGTAGTAAGCTAGAAAAAATTTGTTATACTTCTTCCCCAAAGAGTACAGTGTGAGATTGAAAAGTTTGGAATGGGAAGTAAGAGCCCCCAAAACGCAAGCTCGAATGAAACAGATAGATACTAATCTCTTCTACAGAAGACAGGTCACAGTGACTGCAGTATTCGGCCAAGTAGAATATCAAAGTTTGGGGCTACAGCCGAATTGCTCAGGGCAACAGAGGAAAGGTTAGGCACTGCCACCTACATTGTCCTTCTCTGCTCTTGTACCAGGTAATAAACCACCTTGCTTTTAAAGAAATGTTGGCCAATTATGTAAAGAATATTTATTCACAATCTTGGCAGAGGTGCCCAGCCTGACTCTGGAGACAGGAGAAAGGGAACAGAGACAGAGGGATCCTGTCTAATTTATAGTTTTAATGGGGTTCAGTTTATACCTCAGACTTACTCTTTCTTCCTCCTTTATACATATGGCAAAGAGGATATAAGGATAAAGACAACTGAAAAACCTCCTTTTCTCTACCTGTGATTTAGAGATGAGAGTAACAGTAATTCCTCTACATTGTATGAAAGGGCTTAAATAAGAGACTGTGGTAAAGCATCTAACTCAGTACAGGGGTGATTCACCGCTCTCTCTCCACTTTCCACCTATGTGAATACTCAATACAGCATCTCATGGCAGCTCTAGGCCCGGGATTTAAAAAAATGATAAGATAAACTTCTTCACAGAAAAATTTCTAACTTTCCATTTTACTAGTACCTCTGAGTAGAGCCATCATTGAGTTACAGACCATATAACTGTCCCTCTGTGTTTTTTCAAAAGTTTTTACTCTAATCTTCTGTAACAAATAAAATTTCATCATGACCCAGTACATGTTGGATCCAAATATGCATAATATCCTCTCTTTTCCATTGTATTTTAATAAAAGAAATGTTAGTCAAGAAAGGGGTCAAGATGGCCTACTAGAACCAGCTCTCCTCTGTGGCTCCTACTCAGAAGAATGAAAACAGTGAGTGAATCCTGCATCTTCAGCTAAGATATCCAGGTTCTCTCACTGTGACTAATGAGGTGTTTGGCATGACCCACAAATAGCAAGAAAAAGGAGGATGGAACAAAGGCCCACCTGAGAGCCACCCAGGGTAAGGGGAACTCCCACCTCCAGTTGAGGGAGGTGGTGAGTGATCATACTACCCTACCAGGGAAACCAAACTTTTTCCACGTATCTGTGCATCTGATCAAGAGATCCCCTTGTGAACCTATGCCACCAGGGCCTTGGGTCCCAAGCATGAAGCTGTGCAGACTCTCGGCTGCTCCTGGGTTGTGGACAGTGGTAGCAGGCTGAAGACTAAGATGACCAAGTTCCTGGGGAAAGGGGTGGCTGCCATCACCATGGCTCTAGTCAGCCATTTTCTCCTGCTGGTGCCATGGAGACTGGGTGGTTTGGACCAGGAGGAATTCTCCACAGTGAAGCACAGTGGCTGTGGCAGATCATGGCCCGACATCTTCTTTAGGTGGGACCCAGATCCATCCCTCCTCAATTGATCAGGGCCTACCTGCATGAATTTCAGCAACTCCAGCCAGGGGTTTAGGGACAAGACTCTTGATCTGTGGGATGAAGCCCCTGAGGGAAGAGGAGGCCACTGTCTCCGGTTCAGCAGATTCAAGCTCTCCTGTCTGCTGGCTCTGAAGAGTGTGGTCAGTTCAGACGAGTGGGAATCCCCCTAGCCCAGTGCACCTGCTCAGTCAAGGAGCAGCCAGACTGCTTCTTCAAGTAGGTCCTGATCCTGTGGTTCCTGACTAGTTGAGATCTCCCAACAAAAGTCATCAGACACCTCATACAGGAGAGTTCTGGACAGCATCAGGTCAGTGTCCCTCTAGGACAGAGTTCCCAGAGAAAGAAACAGGCAATCATCTTTGCTGTTCTGCAGCCTCTACTGCTGATACTTCTCCAGGCATGGGAGGGACCCAGGCGAATAGGGTGTGGAATGGACCCCCAGTAAACCACAGCAGCCCTATGGAAGAGGGGCCTATTAAAAGAAAAACAAACAGAAAACAACAACATCAACAAAAAGGACCCCACAAAAACCCCAGCCAAAGGTCAGCAGCCTCAAAGATTAAAGGTAGATAAGCTCACAAAGATTAGACAGAATCAATGCAAAAACACCGAAAATTCAAAAAGCAAGAATGCCTCTTCTCCTCCAAATGATTCCAACACCTCTCCAGCAAGGGCACAGAACTTGACTGAGCCTGAGATAGATGAAGTGACAGAAGCAGGCTTCACAAGGTGGGTAATAAGAAACTTTGCTGAGCTAAAGGGATGTGTTCTAACCCAATTCAAAGAAGCTAAAAACCATTACAGGAGCTGTAAACCAGAATAACCAGTTTAGATAGGAATATAAATGACCTGATGAAGCTGAGACACATGAGAACTTCACAATGCAACCATGAGTATCAATAGCTCAATAGACCAAGCAGAGGAGAGAATATCAGAGCTTGAAGACTATCTTGTTAAAGTGAGTCAGGCAGACAAGATTAGAAAAAAAAAATGAGAAGGAAGGAACAAAACCTTTGAGAACTATGGGATTATGTACAAAGACTAACCCTATGACTGACTGTGATACCTGAAAGAGACAGGGGGAACAGAATCAGGTTGGAAAACATACTCCAGGATGTCATGTAGGAGAACTTCCCCGACCTAACAAGATAGGCAAACATTTACATTCAGGAAATCCAGAGAATCCCAGTAAGATATTTCATGAGAAGATCAACTCCAAGACATAATCTTCAGCAAAGGTTGAAATGAAGAAAAAAATGTTAAAGGTAGCCAGAAAGAAAGGCCAGCTCACCTACAAAGGGAAGCTCATGAGACTAACAGTGGACTTCTCAGAAGAAACCCTACAAGCCAGAAGAGATTGGGGGCCAATATTCAACATTTTTTTTTGAGATGGAGTCTTTCTCTGTCACTCAGACTAGAGTGCAGTGGCATGATCTTGGCTCACCGCAACCTCCAGTTCATGAGTTTAAGCGATTTTCCTGCCTCAGTCCTCCAAGTAGCTGGGATTACAGGCACCTGCCATTACATCTGGCTAATTTTTGCATTTTTTGTAGAGATAGGGTTTCACCATGTTGGACTACGCTGGTCTCAAACTCCTGGCCTCAAGTGATCTGCCCACCTTGGCCCCCCAAAATTCTGGGATTACAGGTGTGAGCCATAGTGCCCTGCCTCAACATTCTTAAAAAAAAAAAAAAAAGAATTTCCAACCTAGAATTTCATATCCCAACAAACTAAGCTTCATAAGTGAAGGAGAAATAAAATCTTTTTCAGATAAGTAAATGCTGAGGGAATTCATCACCACCAGATCTGCCTTGCAAGAGCTCCTGAAGGAAGTATTGAATATGAAAGAAAAAATGGTTACCAGCCAATACAAAAACATACTGAAGTATACAGACCAATGACACTATGAAGCAACTACATTAACAAGTCTAAATATAACCAGCAAGAATCATAATGACAGGATCAAATGCACACATAACAATTTGAATTTTAAATGTAAATGGGCTCAATGCCTCAATTAAAAGACAGAGAATGGCAACCTGGAGGGAGAGTCAAAACTCATTGGTATGCTCTCTTCAAGAGACCCACCTCACGTGCAAAGACACACATAGGTTCAAAATAAGGGGAGAGAGGAAAATTTACCAAGCACATGGAAAACAGAAAAAAGCAGGGGTCATAATCCTAGTTTTGACAAAACAGACTTTAAACCAACAAAAATAAAAAAGACAAAGAAGTGCCTTAAAAAATGGTAAAGGATTCAATTCAACAAGAAGAGCCAACTATCCTAAATATATATATGAACCTAATACAGGAGCATCCAGATTCATAAAGCATGTTCTTAGAGACCTACAAAGAGACTTTGATTCCCACACAATAATAATGGGAGATTTAACACCCCACTGACAATATTAAACAGATCATTGAGATAGAAAATTAACATAGATACTTAGGACCTGACCTCAGCTTGGGATCAAGCAGACCTGACAGATATCTAAAGAACCTTCTACCCAAAAATGGCAGAATATACATTCTTTTAATCACCACTTGCCACTTACCCTAAAATTGATCACATAATTGGAAGTAAAACACTCCTCAGCAAATGCAAAAAACTGAAATCATAACAGCCTCTCAGACCACAGTGTGATCCAATTAGAAAGAAACTCATACAAAACTACACAACTACATGGAAATAGAACAACCTGCTCCTGAATGACTCCTGGGTAAATAATGAAATTAAGGCAGAATCAGGAAGTTATCTGAAACTAATGAGAACAAAGACACAATGTACCAGCATCTCTGGGACACAGCTAAAGCAGTGTTAAGAGAGAAATTTATAGTACTAAATGCCCACAGCAAAAAGCTAAAAAGATGTAAAATTGACATTCTAACAACACAGTTTAAAGAACTAGAGAACCAAGAGCAAACTCCAAAGCCAGCAGAAGACAATAAATAACAAAGATCAGAGCAGAACTGGAGATAGAGACATGAAAAAACCCTTCAAAAAGTCACTGAATTCCAGAGCTGGTTTTTTGAAAAAATTAATACATAAACCACTAGCTAGAATAATAAAGAAGAAAAAAAGAATCAAACAGACAAAACAAAAATAATAAAGGGGATCTCACCAGTGATCCCACAGAAAAATAAACAAACATCAGAGAATACCATAAACACCTCTATACAAATCAAATAGAAAATCTGTAAGAAATGGATAAATTTCTGGACACTTACACCTTCCCAAGACTGAACCAGGAAGTGGTTGAATCCCTGTACAGACCACTAACGAGTTCTGATATTGAGGCAGTAACAAATAGCCTACCAGCAACAACAATAACAACAACCGCCCAGGACCAGATGCATTACAACTGAATTCTACCAGAGGTACAAAGAGGAGCTGGTACCATTTCCTGTAAAACTATTCCAAACAACTGAAAAGGAGGACTTCTTCCCTAACACATGTTATGAGGCCAGCATTATCCTGATACCAAAACCTGGCAGACATACGACAACAACAAAAACTTCAAACCAACGTACTTGGTGAACATCAATGCAAAAATCCTTAATAAATGCTGGCAAACAGAATCTAGCAGCAAATCGAAAAGCTTATCCACCTTTATCAAGTTGGCTTCATCCCTGGGATGCAAAGCTGGTTCAACACACGCAAATCAGTAAATATATTTCATCACATACAGAGCACTAATGACAAAAACCATATGATTATCTTGATAGATGCAGAAAAGGCCTTTGACAAAATTCAATATCCCTTCATGTTAAAAACTCTCAATAAACTAGGTATTGAAGAAATGTACCTCAAAATAATTAGAGCTGTTCATGATAAACCCACAACCAATATAATACTGAATGGGCAAAAGCAGGAAGCACTTCCCTTGAAAACCTGCACAAGATAAGGATGCCCTTTTCACCACTCCTATTCAACATAGGAAGTTCTGGCCAAGGAAATCAGGCAAGGGAAAGAAATAAAGGGTATTCAAATAGGAAGAGAAGTCAAATTGTCTTTGTTTGTAGATGACATGATCCTATATCTAGAAAACACCATTATCTTAGCCTAAAGCTTCTTTACCTGATAAGACACATCAGCAGAGTCTCAGGATACAAAATCAATGTGCAAAATTCATAAGGATTCCTACAAACTCACAACAGACAAGCAGAGAGCCAAATCATGAATGAACTCCCATTTACAATTGCTGCCAAGAGAATAAAATAACTAGGAATATGGCAAACAAGGGAAGTGAAGGATCTCTTCAAGGAGAACTACAAACCACTGCAAAGAAATCAGAGAGGACACAAACAAATGGAAAAACATTCCATGCCCATGGATAGGAAGGATCAGTAACATCAAAATGGCCATACTGCCCAAAGTAATTCACAGATTCAATGTTATTCCCATCAAACTACCATTGGTATTCTTCACAGAATTAGAAAAAAAGTATTTTAAAGTACATATGGAACCAAAAAAGAGTCTGTATGGCCAAGACAATCTTAAGCAAAAAGAACAAAGCTGGAGGCATCACATTACCTGACTTCAAACTATATTACAAGTCTACAGTAACCAAAACAGTATGGTACTGCTACAGAAAAAAAACAAACAAACAAAAAACAGACACATAGACCAAGGGAACAGAAAAGAGAACTCAGAAATAAGACTGCACATCTACAACCATCTGATCTTGGACAAACCTGACAAAAGCAAGGAATGGGGAAAGGATTCCCTATTTAATAAATGATGTTGCAAGAACTGGTTAGCCACATACAGAAAATTGAAACTGTATTCCTTCCTTATACCTTAAACAAAAATTAACTCAAGTTGAATAAAAGACTTAAATGTAAATCACAAAACTATAAAAACCCTAGAAGAACATTTAGGCAATACCATTCAGGACCTAGGCATGGGCAAAGATTTCATGATGAAAATGTCAAAAGCAATTGCAACAAAAGCAAAAATGGACACACACACAAAAAAACCAAACATAATTTTGAAAAAGTCAAATCAGTTGGAAGTGTTGCCCAAGCACAGGTATCAATGTTCTGCCTCAGTTGTTATGATCTATGGCAGGCATAGAAACAGGGCTCTGTTGCTCTAGAACCTTTGGCAATTACCACTTACTAACAATCCTACTCCTTTTTTGAACCCCACTGCAGTCTTCAATTTCTTCTCATTCCAATCCTTCAGGCAGCTACTGAAAAACTGTAGCACATAAGTACATCCAGCAAATACTTGCTGAGTCTGTACTATGTACTAGGCATTGTTCTAGCAAAGTATCTACCCTCATGGAACATAGATTTGAGTGAGGGAGGTGGCTAATAAATGAATAAGAAAATATATTGGTTGTTTCAGGTTGCTCTGGGTGCTTTAAAGAACAAAAGCAGGGTAAGGGGACAGAGCATAATGGCAGCAGTGGGTAAGTGCTGTTTCAAAGAGGATGGCCACGGCCCAAGTATTAGTCAAGGCACGAGCGCAGAGAAGAGAATCCACTTAGTTAGCTTACAAACATTATTTATCAGGTATTAGACAGGTGATTGCTGGAAAGGCTAAAGAAAAATATCAAGGCTGAATGTCTACAAAACACTCCGACATCCATACTTGCCTCTGATGGTCCACATTCACCTTACACACCTCACATGGTGTGTTTGATGGTGGCACCAAACCACAACCAGAACCGGAGCAGCAAGAGAGGGAAACAGTTTTTACCTTTCCAGGCTCTGCAGTGGAATAAATGGAAAAATACTTCTGTGAAAACACAACATTCTTGCAGGTCCCTGATTAATGAGGAGCTAATGAAAGAAAGTGTTCCAGGTGTGTGAAACAAAAGGCTGAGAGTGGAATGAGCTTGGTGTATTCACACAGCAGCAAGAGGGCCAGGGTGGCTGAAGTCTGGGCAGTGGAAGAGAAAATAATGAGGCAGGGAGGGTATTCAAGACCCAGGTCAAGTGAGTCTTACAAGCTTTGATAAAGAGGCTAAATTTATTTTTCTAAGTGAAGAAGGATGTTATAGGATACGGATTTTAAGCAGAGGAATAACATGATTTAAATAACCTTTTAAATAGACCACTCTAGTTCTATAAACAGTTCTACATGCCTGATTTACATCAATGGCTTAAAAACATACACTTTTAAAGTGACTTCATATGATCTTGTATGGAGTAAATTTTTCAATAAAAAAAGGCCTATAAGGTAATATTTCTCAATCTATAACTCCATCACAGATACAGCACATGTTGAGCCTGATCATCTCCACCTTCTCTAAGACCAAGAGGAGTAGCCAAAGGTAGCAGGCCAAAGCCTGGACATCTACCTCTTGCCAGGCTGCAGAAAGATGTGGTTAATCAAGAGGGATTATTTTTATTAAAAACAAAATTCAGACCTCTGGACTTAGAAAATCTGAGAGTCTTTAAATCTGAAAAAATATTCCTAGTTAGAAATAAAAATGGAATTAGCATCCAGCACTGAAATCAGCCTATTTTAAATAATCTTAGTGTTAAAGGTTTTTTGTTCCCTTCTCCAATATGCAACTCAAAGCCAAAACATTTCAAACCCAAACAAGAGAATGAAATAAAAATAAAATCAACCAAATAAATTATGTTTATTTTTTTTAGACAGTAAGCATTTCATACTAACATCCATTTGCAATGGGCCACTTTCTTAAGGAGTAGAACCACTTAAAAGAAAATGTCAATTTCAAAACTGTTCCAGAATGGGAGTGAGGAGTTCTTGCCATAAGTACATGCCTGGTTTAGCAACTATTATGCTTCTGCCAGGAGCATTTATTACTGTTATGAGATCACCCATTATAACTGTGGTCTGAATGTTCTAATTTGCTTTTCTTTTTACAATGTTAATGTTTCAAGCTTTTGAGCCCAAACATATTTTGCTCCAATTAAAAAAAAAAAATCCATGAAGCAAAACTGCAGAAAGGAAATCAATTTTAAACAAATTTGCTATATTATGTATTTTATGTGTTTGTATATTTGTACGTTAAATTTAATTTCTTTTACTTTCTCCAAAGCAACCACAATACTGGCTTTGATGAAGGGTCACCCTAAAACCACTTGAATCAACTCCTGCCATCTTGACTGAGTCAGAAAGATAAAAAAGCAAAACAAAATATTTCCTTCGCTTTCTTTCCATACAGCCTGTCTTGTAATTCTTTTCACATATAAATTTGAAGTGTTCATTTTCTTTCTATTTCATAAACTTGTGCCTGCTCTAGCTCCCTTCCAAACATTAAATTCTCTGCGGTGAGACTTGGTAAATAGAAGAACACAAAAAAATGCTCCATAGGAGTAGACTAAATGCTGAAACTGGCTCAGTGGGACTGGTGATGGCCAGCTTCCAAGATGGAAACAAGTGGCCTGCCCCCAGGACTCATGTGCTTGTGTTTTGCCTCCCATTTCAGTCCAAGGGTGTAACAGCCTTTCTCCAAGCACATTTGGCAGAAATGGAATTTGTTTCACATCTGCCCTAGTGAGCCCTTGATGCTTTGACTGTATATTACCTCCTGGAGCAGCTGCCACACCCCTACCCTTTCACCATTTCCTAAAACAACACCCTCAACAAGGTTACCTTGTATGTAATAGTCTTTTATCCTCATATTCTTTTATTTTATTCATTCCTTCATGCATCTACATTCATCTAAAATCAGAGCAATATTTACCTATTTTCCCATGTTACCCATTACATGCTCAAATTAACTTTACTTTTCCCCATAGGAAATTATAAAAGAAGATTTGTAGCTTTAGCATACTATTGTGTGTGTATCTTGCTTTCTGTTTGTTCCTGCGATGAAGTAGGCAGAGACAGGGATTACAAAGAGGTTAGATCATTTAGCTTCATAGACAGCTATACAGGACTAGAAGGGAATATTCAAAGACACTTATCTCAGCTTTGGGAATACTGATGCATTTTTAATACTTCACAGATTCGCTAAAACAAATGTTTAATACATTTTATAATCAGAAAAATATTAACAAAAAGTATCACATGTATTCATATATTAGCTTTGCCTTTGAACATAGACTCTTCTAAGACCTGAAATGTCATACAATCTGAAGAAAAATGCTACAAGCCTTTAGGAGATGACATATGGTACAAGAAAAACAGGAAATGATGACCAAAGACAGTAGGAAGTCAGGGAAATTTTATAATTTAGAGAGATAATGAGTTTGAAAGGGGTGTGGTGCAAAAAAATCCCACCTAAACTAAAGTGGGAAAATCAGGTTTTATGAAAAGGAGTCAATGGGGAGAGAATTCAGCACAAAGGCCAAGACAACTTGCAAAAAAAGACATCATGGACCTTTAGTCTCCACAAGACTGCTACAAGTATCTGTGAAGCTGTCAACCAGCTGATGTAGAGATCTTGGGAGAATAAAGGATTAAAGAATGTAAGTGATAACAGAGTTATCCTAGATCAGGAAAATGAGGCTAAAAGGAAAGAGCTAAGACAGATAGAAAATTAGGTGGCTGTGACTTCTTATAGTCCCGCAGTATGCTTCAGAATCACTCTGTTCTGTTTGGCCAATAAATGAGTTTCTAGAAGGCACCCTGGAAGATGGATATGAGTGGATGCCACTGAGACTGTCAAAGTGAAAAGTTTGATGGGTACAATACATGGAGTTCCTTTAAACAAGATTATATTTTGACTTTGACTTTCTAAAAAGTCAAATTTTAAATATTGGAAATTGAGTTTCTGGCTTGAGCAAACTACTAAATCCAGACTTTTGCTTTATTCCATATTTTAGAGGACTCCAGAGAAAAAGAGTTTTCTCAAGCCACATGCACAACCCTGGGAGAAGCAAAAGGCAGGTCAAAGACATTATCTTTATTATGTGCTACTAGTCATATTGCTTTAAAACAATATTCTTATTTGTATAAATCTGTAACAAAACAGATACTATAGAATCTTACTTGAACAACACTTTAAAAATCATTTAGTCCAAATACTCATCTAGCTGAACCCCTTGTTCAACATCCCCACTAATTGCACAGTTATGCTTGAACATCTGCAGGTCACAGAACTCACTGTTTCCCAAGGTAGTACGATCTATCCACGGGCACCTCCAACTTTGAGAAAGCCTGACATGTTTGTTCTAGATTATTTTATTTTTAATTTTCAAATTACCCAAATCTATTCTTTAGAGCTGGTTTCATTTTAACCAGAAAGCTCTGCAGGAATATAGCATATATCTATATAGCAAAACTCTATATTTTTAATTTTGCTTGGTCAAAGATTTTTCAGATAATAGATGTTTTATATATTATGATCTAGAAACACAAAGGATTAAAAAATACAAATCAGGCTTCTTCGGTTCATAGTGATATATGCATCACATTTCTCATAATGAAACCCAAAAAAGTACAAATACGTAAGTTTTCTTGCTCTTAATGATGCAAAATGTAAAACAGAATTCCATGGGCAGTTATGACTGCCCCATTCTGACCCAACTCATTATGAACTACTGCCATATCCAACGTATGGAAAACTCATATACGTAGAGAAAATCTGCAGAGATATTCCCTTGTAAGCAGAGGAGTAGATTGGAAAACAAAAACAAAAACCCTCAAACCTCCTGCTTTGAATCCAAAAACATCACCAAATTTTGTTGAAATGGGCATTAATGTACCAGGCACATTCCAATCAATCCCAGCAACATGAACCACCAGATGTTTACTGGATTACACATTTTAGCACAATTGTATTCTCCGAGCCTCTTAAGACGACTCTTTGGATTGACAACACATTTTAATAAAATATCTGAGAAAAGAGCATAATTTTGTTAAGTAGAAGATGAACAATGTAAGAAACAAGAGTTAAAAACAACAACAACAACAAACCTCTATCCATATCCTCAAACTACCTGGAATTATATGTGTTTACAGCAATTAGCAATTGGCAAGAATTCGGAGATCTTGAGTGGAATATAAATACAAAATATATGCAAAATGACCAAAAAGTGAAATGAAATTTATTCTTAAAGAAGTACATACTGAATATGCCAGTGAAATTAAAAGAAAAATCCAGTCTTTAGTACAAAACCCTCCTCCCTGCCTGGCCACCCCCACAGTGCTCTGCAGATGGCATACAACACCAGTTGCAGGAGCACGGATGCACTCACTCAATGCATTTTAAATACACACATAATCACAACAATCCAAGCCTTCAGGAAAATAAAATGAGGTTAAAGGGTCACATTCCAAAGCAGTGATTTATTATTTGTAGTGATGTCTTAAAGGTTTTATTTTTTCCTGATATCACTCTCCGAAAACCCAGAATCTGAGGGCAAAAATAAGTTTATATGTAAAAAGACCAGATGAAGAAAACAAATTCACATTGAGGGGAAAGCTTCATCCATCAATGTGAACAGGGAGTTTAAATCACTCGCATTCTACTGGTTTTCTTGGGGAAAGAAGGCTCTGCAGAAGAGCCCACAATCCACATCCCACTCGGAGCAAAAGCCCTTCTCACCCCAAGAGCCCTAGTGAATCATACCATTGCCATCTGTCCCACAAGGACTCCCCCTCAAAACTCACTTCTGGCTAGCAAAACAAGGTGTGTGCAGTTTCTGGTACTGTTTTATCAAATACTGCTTTCTCTTTAAGGATTATTTCTTAAAAAAAAAAAAAAAAACTGGCCAATGTTCCAATACAGGCTCCAAAGGGGTGGGGAAGGCACCCTGGAGGGCTATATAAGACTCCTTTTGAGACATGCCTACAAATGTCTATCTATCAGAATGAACAAACTGTACCCCAAGTAACTAGGACCAAGTACTTGAGCCACCCAAGACCAGGAACTGCTGTGTTTATCCTTTTGTTTTTCCTTGAAGTTCTACAGCATAGTTGGGACCATAAAAGACTTACAAGGTAAAAACATTGACATTTACTGAGACAATAATGCAATGTCTCATTTTATACTTGGGGAAGGTGATGCTGTATAAGGTTAGGTGACATGCCCAAAGCTATGAAGCTGTGTAACAGCAAGACCAGAGATAGGCCTGGGTCTTTGGACTCGTGCTCCAGGAATCACTCTGCATAAACAGATGGTTATTCTGGAATATGTGTCCTACAACACAGAGCAAGAGGGAGGCATTTGCTAGTGTAACGGTTTACTAAATCATTCCCTAGATAAAGACTCATCACACTTCTTTATCCAATAAAATCCAGCCTGTGAAGAGTCACAGTCAGTATTTATTTAATCTGTTGATGTTCAAAATATGTTACATTAAAAGACAGCTTTTTAAAAGGCCTACAAGTCAACCACTGTCTACACACATATTGTTCCCATCGAAGGGACAACCATTTTTACGTAGGTCACACATAGTAATGTCATGTAACTTAATGTGTGATGACTAACAACACATTTTAAAACAGAAGCCAATTTATTATTATAATTTCTAAACTAGTGCAGACATACAGACTATGATTGTTGAGGCTTGTTTTTAACAGTAAAAATTGAATTTCAACTCCCCTTTTTCCCAGATGCAGTATTGAACTTAAACGTCTACTAGATCAGTGGGTGGAAGATCAAAGAACATTTAAAACATTTTAACTTTACTACCCACAAGGATGTGGGAGTAATATGTCAGTGGGACTAAAATGTATGTGACAGAGTCTTAGAGATTCCCTAACTCGACAAGAAGCTGGTTGTTCCGTTTTTAAAGAAGCAACACTCACTCTTACCTTTGCTCAGTCTACTTTTTAGAGCTGGCAAATATAACAGAAGAGTTAAATTGGAATCTAAAAATATACATGTTCTTTTATGTTCTGTTTCCAGTGCAGGTGAAAACACTAATCACAGCTGATAATCTGAGCTTTCTCTTATCTAGATGGCCTTGAAAAAGGTTTCCCTTCAAGTGAGTAATATGTAATCCATACTAAGAATAAACTTAATCTTTAAAAAATGGAAAACATTAATTCTTTCTATTTCCTCCCCCTTTATTCCCACCCCAAGGAGGTACAGATGTGAATAAATGTATCTAAATATAATCAGGAGAGAAAGATGTCAATCTTATTTCCAAAAGCCTGAAGTCAAATCAGAGGAGAAAGAAGCAGCAATAATGGATGAGTGAGAAAAGCATACTGACCTCCCTGGCCTGGGATGCCCTGAGGCTGCCTCTGACCAGCACCCGCTTCCAACTGCCTAAACCTGATCTATCTATAGACCCCATTCAAATTCTGTCACTCCCAAAGAGCGTTACTGGAGTACAATATACCCTCCAAACTCTAATTTTCTGAACTATTTCAGCACCCATTATGAGAACCCCACAATGAGTAACAATTATAGAATGCCATATGTCCCCTGCTGGCTGTTTACATGTTATCAGTTTTGTTTCTCTATTTAAACCATTAAGTTGAAGAACCTGCAACATAACTCATGCTTTTAAAATGTTTTCCATAGGAATGGCATGCAAATGGACAAACAGGTGCTTGAGAAAACAAACAAACTATGCTCCATTGAATTAACATAGCAAAACTCATGCCTCTTAAGAGTGACCCATAGTATTTCCTCCATAGGCAGTGCCTGAACCTAGGAGCACATGAAAGATGTGTAGCTGCATATGACACAGGTGCTTCAGCTCCTCTGAAAAGACCAGGTATAATGATCAATATTACTGTTGTTGTTATTCATCTACACAGAAAGCTAAGTGCCATAAGTAATACTTAGGCATGAGTTGTCATGCAAACTCTGCAAATGCCTTTGTGCATATATGGATTTAATTTTTCTTTCATTTTTGGATTCATCATCCAGTGTACTTTCTCATTTTATAGAAAGTCATTAAAAAGATCTTCAGTAGCTATTTTAATATAATCTAAGTTAGTTCCATAGGCGTTTCTCTACTGAAGATCGATTAAATGCTTAGCACCCAGCGACATCCTGAAAGAAATACAAAAAGACATATGACAAGAGTTCCCTTTCTATTTTGAGTGGGGGAAAAAAAAACTGTTCCTTCTGTATCTCCAATACCATCTCTCCCAGGGCTTTCTATACACTAATAGTTCAAAAAATATGCCAGTGGTACTGCATTGTTTACAGAATAATGAAATTTGTAAGTATAAACATAGCAAAGTACAGTAGCCTTTTAAAATAAACAATCATATGAAAGCCAAGTACATAAAAATAAATACATTTTGAGAACACATTTTTAATTCTGACTTAAATTTCTAGAAGAGTTGATTCTCCCAGACACTGTCACTAAAAAATCATGTATTGATTTCAAAACTCTCATGTTTCCTGAGGCAGAAATTGATTGGCAACTTCCGTTTCTATACACATCAGAATACCTAAGGAAGCTTCCTACAG
This sequence comes from Plecturocebus donacophilus, assembly GCA_004027715.1. Classification (NCBI taxonomy): domain Eukaryota; kingdom Metazoa; phylum Chordata; class Mammalia; order Primates; family Pitheciidae; genus Plecturocebus; species Plecturocebus donacophilus. Next base: position 24,257 of record PVKP010016396.1, read on the forward strand.
CCACAGCAGTGAAACACTAACACAGCCATATGTATGCAAGTAAAGATCTGTAAACTTACATGTCTATAGTTATACAGAAAATTATTCTTTTGAGGGCTAATGATAACAGATGTAAGAAGAATGAAAATACTAAAAAGAAGAAAATATGAGCCCAGGGTTTGGGTTCTTTATAAGCAGGATGGGGTGGAAGAATCATGTGGATTAGAGATCTCAGCAGTGGGTCGAGTAGAGGGGGAATGCCTGTCACCAAGGCTGTTACAGTGGCCTAAAAATGGAAGAAGAAAAATGAGGCAAAATCACACTGGGCATGCAAAACAAATAGTAGTAATATTAAAGCCAGGAATCTCCTTAGGGTTCTTACTGTTGGGACAGGTGGTGGCTCATGCCTCTAATCCCAGCATTTCAGTAGGCCAGGGCAGAAGCATCTCTTGAGGCCAGGAGTCCAAGGCCAGCCTGGGCAACATAGCAAGACTCCTATCTCAACAAAAAATAAAACATGAGCTGTGTGATGGTGTGCACCTGCAGTCCCAGTTACTTCAGAGGCTGAAGCATGAGGATCACTTGAGCCGAAGAGTTTGAGTTTGCAATGAGCTATGATCACTCTACTATACTCCAGCCTGGGTGAGAGAGTGAGCCCCTGTCTCTAAATAAAATAAAATGAAATAAAATAAATAAAAATAATTCTTTCTGTTGGTGGAGACCTGGCGGGCGAAGTAGAGAGTTAACGTGGACATGTAATTCCTCATCTGAGAAAGATAAATGGGCTTAACAAATGATTCAAGAACAAATGAGCTTATTAATAAATGGAGAAATGAATAAATGAAGACATGAATAAAAGCAGCAAGGAGATAACATAAAACTAACTAATAGTCTGAGTCCTGGATATAGAAAGAAATACATGGTCAAAGAACAATCCTAACAACTAGTTGGGAATACTGGGAGATGTGGAATGGGTGGTGGGCTTAGGCAAGATTATTAGCTCAGAAAAAAAAAAAAAGAAAGAAAGGTCATGTAAAAGGATTTTAAGAGACAGACAAGTAAACTGAATTCTCCCATGTTGGGTATCACTGAGCAAATCTAATTCCCTAATCCTTATCAGCCAAATAATCTTCCATTAAAGTTTTTGGTGCAGCAAACGGGTTCTACTTATTGGCTTCCCATACTTCCTATGTATCCCATGCCTGAAGTACATCCATCCTTTAAGTCTAACTCAACACAATTCTATCCATCCTGCAAGTCTAACTCAATGCAAGCCCCAAGAACTCTTTTTTCTTTAGGAAACTTAGAAAACAGTCATCTTTCTCTTTTTCTGCATCCAGCTTTGGTAAGGGGGGCTACAAATAGACAAGGGACAGAAATATCTAAAGAAGAAAATATAAGGAGGGTCAGATCTTAAGAGAAATAGATATTACAGATTTCTATGGTTGGGGTCAGAAGAAAGATGAGAAACAAAATATTCCAATCCCACTTTGTCCTAAGGGGTAAAGATCCATTATATATCCTTCAAGTAGGCTAGCTTTTGATTTCTGGAACCACTGGTGGCAACAGGCTTGGCATTATTTTCTACTGCCCTCCTACCTCATGTTCCACTTTCCCCTCCTTTGAGAGATGGGGGCATCTAGAATGGAGTCAGTATATGTCCCAAAGCAAAAGACAGCCAGGAAGAGGAACAAGAAGACCCATTGAGAGGAACTTTTATTTTTCCTTTTTATTATTTTAAATGAATTCCTCTGGCATTAAATCTGTAAGATGAAACTGATATCATCACCCCTAGATTATTGACCAAGAACACGCTGCCACGATACCAAAGACAATATAATGTGGAGACTCTAGGCAACTCCTGAAGAAACAAGTTATAAAAGAGAGGGGAAGCAAAATTAGTGGCACCAATGGCAATGACGCAAAGAAAAAGAAAAAAGAAAGAAATGCCAAGCTGTAGCCAGGCAATGCAATGTAAAACCATTGCTTCATGTCCCGCCCACTTCCACACCCACTGAGAGTGCTGTTCTTGGGGACGAGAAAACAGCTTGAGGTAACAACAGAAGAATCAATGCCAAGCCATGCTTATCTCTGAGCCAAGACACTAACCTCACAGTTCATGGACATTATTGAAAGACAGAAGACAAAGACAACAGGAGAAGCTGACTGCGGTTCTCTCCTTCCTTGTTCACCACTTCCCTAAACCCAGAAAGGCACTCCAATGCCAAATCTGTTTAAAAATCATATGAATCACTGATTGGCCTCTGTTTCTTTTATGCATTTATTGAGACCAGCCTACACTGACATCGATGAGCTAGTGAGAAATTGCCAAGTAATAAGCAGCCAGAGACGTGGTTACTGAACTTTAATAAAATGACAGCTTAGAATTTAAAGACAAAGAAATGTCTTTTATCCTTTTCCACATACAGAAAAGGAACATAGCTGCTTAAAATAACCACTGTAATTCTCCAATTTTCTCTTATATCTTTATTTTAATATCAACTGCTGTATAGCTGATTATAATCATTACGTTATTATATCACACCCTAGATATAAAGATTTAAACAAACTACAGGATTATCTGCTACCTAGAACTAGGTCCAAATCTCCATCCATTCTCATGACTTTAACACATCACAAAAGATTTCCAAACAATTCTATCCTCTTATCTGGGTGTCCATTAGAACATAAACTCAATGTCTGTTCTGTTGCATCTTTATAATCCCTGGAACATGCTTAATGGGCATCAATTGAATAAAACTAAGTCTAATGAAATCTCAGATTCAGCTTATGAAAAAGATCTTCATTCCAATGACACCACAACTAGTCTTAATGTTCCAACCACTCTTCTGAGCTCTAACTTTATATAAAGTCTTAACTCATCTCTGTTCTTCATTTCCGCTATCCAGATAGTCCACCATCTAGGAAATTTTCTTTAGAAAATAAATTGCTAGGGTGGATGTGGTGGTTCACGCCTGTAATCCCAGCACTTTGGGAGGCCGAGGTGGGAGGACCACCTGAGGTCAGGAATTCTAGAGCAGCCTGGCCAACATGGCAAAACCCCATCTCTATTAAAAATATAAAAATTAGCCAGGCAGGCTGGATGCGGTGGCTCATGCCTGTAATTCCTGAACTCTGGGAGGCCGAGGAGGGCAAATCACGAGGTCAGCAGTTCGAGATTAGTGTGGCCAACATGGTGAAACTCCGTCTCTACTAAAAATAAAAAACAAATTAGCTGGGTATGGTGGCAGGCCCCTGCAATCCCAGCTACTCGGGAGGCTGAGGCAGGAGAATCACTTGAACTCAGGAGGCAGAGGTTGCAGTGAGCTGAGATCATGCCGCTGTACTCCAGCCCAGGCAACAGTGCAAGACTCCAACTCAAAAAAAAAAAAAAAATAGCCAGGCATGGTAGACGGCACCTGTGATCCCAGCTATTTGGGAGGCTGAGGCAGGGAGAAATGCTTGAACCCTGGAGGTGGAGGTTGCAGTGAGCTGAGAATAAATAAATAAAGAGCTAAATCAAATAGAAAAAATAGACACACACACACACACACACACACACACACACACACACGGTGTCTCTCTTATTCATATTTACCTCTATCATTACCCGTATTTTGGCAATCTTGTCTAAGTTGGCTTTTTTATCTTCAGTGTCTGCATACTGATTACAGACTAAAAGTCTCTTGCTCAGAAGTTATTTGTACCTCCCCATTACTCACCTACTGTCCCAACTAAAAATATGCTCTTAAGGAAAACCATTCAAAGTCCAACTTTCTAACATATCTGATCCATCAAGCTGGCCTCCTCATTGCCCTACTAGTCTACTAAGCTATTTTCTAGACTTCTATTTAACCCACTTTTATCCATTTAGTCCATGAGAATGCATATTACATGAGGGCAGGCATTTTTCACTGCTGTATCTTCACCACCTAGATTAATGCCTGAAACATACGGGCCCTTAAATATTTGCTAAATGAATGAGTTAAAGAAAAAGAGGAAAAAAAAAAGAGAAAGGGAAGTAGAGGAGAGAGTATTACACTTTACAAAGGAGTTTATCATTATAGGTTCAGGTCAAGTCTCCACTTTCCTGATCACTTCAACCTTCACTGATTTCTCTCTTCTCTGATTTTCTATGGAATTTCTGCATGGAAATACAATTTAGCACCTAAATACTCAGTCCAAGAATTCAATGAATAGTTGGAGAAACTCGTATCCACAGAACTCTGCACAACAGACATGGTCTTTGCCTTCTCCAAACTTATAGTCTCATATAAACATTCCACAAAGGCAACTAAAAACCAGCTACTACAGGTGCACATAGAAAGAACACTTAATTTGGACTTTGACAACAGAGACGGCTTCTCAGAGGAAGGGGCAGCTAAGCGAAGACTTGAATGGTGAGTATGAGTTAGCCAGACAAAAAGGAGGGAGGAGTGTTTCAGGCAGAAGAAACAGCATGGAGGGAGACCTAGAGGCAAGAGAGAGTGCTTAGGAAAAGTGCTCAGGAATTGAAGGAAGTTCAGTGTTTCCGGAGCTCATGGGCAGGAAACAGCCAAAGCTACTGGGGTTGGCAAGGACCAGACTCTGAAGGATCAAGAAGTCACCCTGAGTTACAGAGCATGAGCTAAAAATGTGAATTATGTGAAGTAATGCATATGTTAATTAGCTTGATTTAGCTATTCCAAGATGTATACATATTTCAAAACATGTTGTACATGATAAATATAATCTTTATGTGTCAATTAAAACTTTGTTTGAAGAAAGCAGCTATGAAAATGAATATGAAAGGGAAGCTGAGAAGGGGAAGGGGACAGAGGGAATGTAGAAGCCTCACAGGTCAGTTCCGCTCCTCAGTCTAAAGGACGATTTCTTGTGAGAAAAGCAGAGACCTGGTGTCAGGCTTTCTCTCTATCTCAAAATGTCTGTTCAAAAAATATGGCATTCACATACACACACACACAAAACCTGTTGATTTGAAAACTTTGATTCTTCCTGCACCTTTCCCATCCAAAGAAAACGAGTAATCCTAAAATTTAACAACCAGAGACTAATAAGCAATTTTAAATGCAGGAGACTTCATCAACTATAAGAACTTTATGTCCCTTTCAATTTTCTTCCCCTTTGAGACTCTGAACTAGTCAGCAGAGATTTCTGAACTAGACTTCCCCCACAATCCACAATCCTATAAATTCTCATAATTATGCATTCTGTAAAAGCTTAAGCAATGAGCTAAGGAAACAGCTCTAAGTCGTTGTGATTTCAGTTTCTCTTTTGCATCAGATTAACTGGCTCCTTTAATCCACAGCAGTGTCTAACATTAGTCCATACTCAATACCAAGTTTTAGTCAAATGTGGTACCTTGTGTAAGGCTGTCTCACCCCAAATTATTTCAAGATGAAGAGGGCTGTATCTAGACTTATGCAGTTCTCCTAAGAACATGCCACCACATTAAATAAAAGAAGGGTGCAACAACTATAAAAAGAATAAACAAAGATCAAAAGCTCCTAAGACAAAAAAGGGTGCAGGTTTCTATGAAAGGTATAGATTTTAACTGGATAAATTTTAGTAATTGTATATTAAGAAAAGATACCCGACATCTGTCTCATACATTACCTTCAAAAACTCTTCTTTCTCTAAATAGCTTGTACTCTCTTTGGACCATGAATGAAAGGAGGTCACTATGAGAAACTATAAATGCCATTCTGGGGAAGAATCCTTCATATCCCTATCTCAAACCTACTACACAGGAGAAGGAAATAAATCCTTATGCTAAACCTTCCACTGAGGAAATTACTAATTCGATTTCTCTTAGCAATGTTGCTACAACGCACTAAACAACATTTCCACCGAGTAAAAACTCTTACTTATTAAATTCATTTATTTCCATTTTAATTAGGATAGCAAAGCCTAAATTCCATAAAGACTGGAAAAGAAAGCATCATAAATCAAAAAAACCTTCCCCAGTTTTGAAATAGGGACATCATATGGCATACTAGCTATTGACTTGCAAAAATAAGAAATACGCTGAAATATTGCCTTTTTCTGATGACAAGAAGTATGCTGTGTTTTCCCCAAGGTAGCACTTCGTTTGAGATATTTTGAATATGAAATATTTCTTTGGGACAGCTGTGAAAAATCTGCATTCATTCCACAACCACATGACAATAAAATGAGGACCTGACCTTCTGGAGATGAAGATACCATGGCACAATCATCGACATTGCCACCAATTCTCATTTGTTAATATGTAAAATCTCTTTCTCCAGCTGACAAGTGGTAACTATTCTCCAATATAAATAAACATAGACATCTTACGCTATAACTAAAAAATTATCTAGCTTTGACCTGTCACTGTGGAGAAAATTAAAAAACCCTTTATATATAAATACTAATGAGATGACTGTGCATTACATCTGAACTAGCAATTTGATCTTTAACAAAGCTGATCCTTAGTACCTTTGAGAAAAGAGAAAGAAGAAAGAAGGGAAGATGCACTACATTCACTGGCCTTTCATCCATCCACTTAAAAAGTATTTGTCGATCACCTTTTATGTGCCAGATACTGTGCACTGTAGAATGTTTACCCATATATTTGGCTTCTATCCATTAAAATACCAGTAGCAGCTAACTGCCTCAGCTGTAACAACCAAATACATCTCCAAACATTGCCATATGTCCCTTGGGAAGCACTGCCTTAGAGGTTAAGATTCGGAAGCCACCGTTTTTCAGAAATTTAAGATATAACTACAAGACAAGATGTGTATACTCGAAACACATGAAAACACTGAACAAATAAATAGCCTGTAATAACATTTTAGGGTTGGCAAGATGGCTACAAAGAGAAAAAATTCACATGTACCTAGCTAAGGTTGAAAATAATGTTTATTTTTAATTTAATTTTATTTTTTTTGAGACAGAGTCTCACTCTGTTGCCAGGTGCCAGGCTGGAGTGCAGTGGTGCAATCTTGGCTTACTGCAACGTCCATCTCCTGGGTTCAAGCAATTCTCCTGCCTCAGTCTCCCGAGTAGCTGGGACTACAGGTGTGTGCCACCATGCCCAGGTAATTTTTTTTGTATTTTAATAGAGACAGGGTTTCACTGTGTTGGCCAGGATGGTCTTGATCTCTTGACCTCGTGATCTGCCCACCTCGGCCTCTCAAACTGCTGGGATTACAGGCATGAGCCACTGTGCCCGGCCTGAAAATAATGTTTTTTTAAAATAAAACTTAAAAAAGATAATTTCTTTCTAAAAGCCATTCCAATCTGTCCTCTTTAGAAAATTCACCCCTTTACCACCCCCACACACAAAAAAACGCTCTTCACGAGCCTGGCCAACATGGTGAAACTCTGTCTGTGCCAAAAATGTAAAAATTAGCTGGGCATGATGGCGGGCTCCTGTAATCCCAGCTACTCAGGAGGCTGAGGCAGAAGAATCACTTGAATACAGGAGGCAGAAGTTGCAGTGAGCTGAGATCGCACCACTTCACTCCAGCCTGGATGACAAGAGTGAAACTCTGTCACACACACACACACACACACACACACACACACACACACACACACGTTCATCATTACAACAAAATATTTATTCTGACTATGGACTAGTCATGGAGTCAGTGTTAATAAATAAAGACTAGAAGGATGGAAACAGCAAACAAATCATTAGGTGAGATTAGAAGATTTTGCCAATTAAGGAAGGCAACTTAGATCCTCTATACCCTTTCTCTTTTATCTATTTGATACTTAATATTTACTGTCCTGTATCAAACATGATCTCAGTAATTCTTTTTTAATCAACTCTTTAGGACAGTTTGAGGAAAGGAATTGCTAGGCAGAAAGACAACAGAAGGAACAATAAATCTTTAAGTACAAAAAACTGACAACAAAATGAGAAAAACACTACCTTGTGCACTCAAAGGAAATTGCTTGTAGAAGCTGAAACCAGGACTCAGAACAGGCATGTGTTCTACTCAGGAAATTAAAAGTTGTACTTTAAAAAATGGTTTCGGATCCTTTCAGAAAATCTAAAATAAAACTAGATAACTACCTTCTAGGTTTTCCTGGGAACACTTGCAATTTGAACAGAAAATATACCTTGCAAACTCTGCTTGGATCGTCTGGGTCTTTGTTTTTAAATAAAAATCTTTAACCTAGATCCTTCTACTTTGTTTTCTGCCCATCAGTGAGTAGGACGCACAGCTATTTAAGGAGTCTGAGAGGTCAGTATGGTCTAATTGGGTAGCAGGAAATAAACTTTAGGGAAAATAAGTCATCTTTTTTTCCACTGTTTTTCTTTTGAGAGAGAGAAGAAATTTTCTGTCTCTCATATACAACTATAAGAAATTGGTGCCACTGTGTCCCCCAGAGAAATATCCCCTTAGTAGCATTTCAGGAGAGTCACCTGCTCCAAGTGAGGACACATATAAAGCTAATAAAACAAACAAACAAAAACCCCCAAAATACACTAATTACAAAGCAAGAAATGACAACTAAAGAATGCTTAACAAATTTGTACTAAAACAAAATATCGATGGACCAACAGAGTCACAGAACTATCCGGACAAACAGTAAACAGATATGAGAAAAGAAGGAAAATTTGGAAGCTATAAATCCTGTCTCAGTAATCTATTGCTCTGTAACAAGCTACCCCAAATGTAAGGGGCTTTACATCATCATCATTTCATTTGCTAGAGATTCTGTGCATGTGCAGTTTGGGGCAGAACTCAGTGAGAATAGGATTTCTCAGCCCCACGTGCTATTGGCTGAGCTGATCTGGGGCTGGAAGATCCAAGATGCCTCAGTTCCATGTATGAGCATGGTGTCTGCTGCAAGCTGGAGTGCCTCGATGCTCCTACTCATGGCTTCTCTCTCCAGCAGGATAGCTTGAGCTTCCTTCCTTACAGGATGGCTCTGAAACTGCCAGGTCTCTTAAAGCCTGCAGTTAGCACAGCACCACTTGTGCCACAGTCACACAAGCCAGCTCAGACTTCAGGGGGAGGAGAAACAGACTACATTCCTGAGGAATAGAACAACATCTTCATACAGGGATAGGAGAACTGCCAGGGGAATTTTAATTTTTTTAATAGATAATCTATCACAAACCCCATTATTGTGAACCATAATAATATAAAATAAAATATGAAAAAAGAAAACATGACCAGGACTTTTCTGGTCTTTCCTATATACACCCCCTCCCCACTACCATCATCTTATGTCCTTGACTCTTCAACCAATGAAGGAGAGAAAAGAAAGAACAGAATGAAAGGTGCAATGCGGACTATAGCATCACAGACAGCAACTTTGGTTAAAACAACTTGTTAGGGTTTTTAAAAATCAGAAAGAGAACAAATGAATGAGTATCTAGAAACACTACTAAGTTTCTTATTACTTATGGCTAAATACACGTTGCACAAAAAAAGAAATGCTACAAGAATTTAGTACCAGGTAAAGAATATATAAATTGTTAGAGAAGAAAAAGTTCTTTTTTTTTTTTTTTAAAATGAGAGATTCTACTTTTTAGGGTTGCAATTGTAAAAGTTCAATATTTCTAGCATGTCTTTCTGGAAGAAACACTAGAATAGTCACAGGTAAAAAATAAAACCAATAAAGGGAGGTGGTAATATAGTAGATTCTATGGACAGACAGTGCCCTTTTTCCTGCACTAAAGTGCAGTGCTGCAGAATGCCATCCCCCTCTTGAAATCCTGATTCTTTGGGAATAGAAATGGGGGTATTACTCATGCATGACCTTTGCCAAAAAGTGGCTGGCAGATGGGTTTACATAGCAAGATGGAGATGTGATGAGATTATCCTGAGTCCCCACGAAACTAGCCCAGTTGAGCCTGGACAAGAGTTTCACTGGATAAGAGGTTCTCTACTTTCACAGAACACAGACAAACGTGTCATGTCACAATGACTTCCACTCGTGTCCTGGTTTGTCATCATTCCTCCCTCCACTCCTTAACAGAAACCAAAAAAAGGCAATCATCTTTCTTCCAGCTATAGATGTTAATCCTCAACTAAGTTTTAATAAGATCCCATATTGGCAGTGTCTGCAATGTAGTAGAAAAGCTTTGAAGCCTGCAAATCATTTAGGACCAAAAAGAGGAAATCGAGGTCCAATTATGAGAAAATGAAAAAAAGAAAAAGAGCACAAAAGCCCTTCAAATCAGATCACACAGAAGGCCAAAACCATAGATGAAAGGAACTAAGAAGCTACAGGTTTCTTTTTTGCCTTTTAAATATAGACCCCTAGGCAAAGTCAGCACTTGTTTAACACATCCACAGGTATTAAAGTCTATAACATATAAAGTAGTAGAAAAATAATTTCAGTGACTGTTACTTATGGGTCTGGATAATTCTTAATATTGACAAACATTGGTCCTCATGTAAATGACAAAAGTAGAAAATATCACTAAACTTGGAGGAAGAAACCAGATTTGGATTCTGTCTTTATGTGTAGCCTTTGGAAAATTACTTTTTGTTTCAAAGCCCAAGTTTCTTTATATATAAAAATATGAATAAAAGTATCTTCATTCAAAGAGTTGTATTTTATTCAATGAAATTCATTTATATGTCTGAAAATAGTATCTAATAAATATAAATTGTGTATGATTCTGGTCCTTAACACAGATTATGATTCCCAAGTAAAAGTCCTTTTTCTTTTTTTAAATCATGGAAAAGACATATTTGTTGTCAGAAGGTGATGGTTCTGGCAAGATGATTGTGGGTAAGTCTTTTCTCTTCCCAAGTCCTATGTTCTCCATTTCATTTATATGCTTGCAAACCTGAGTATTATTTGGGGGCACTAACGGTAAACATGGCAAATAAAGTCCCTGCCCGTATAGAATTTAGTAAGCCATAGGAAGACCTAAAAGAAACAGGTGTTCAGTGTTGGCTAGTGTTTTCCATAAAATGAGGTGACTGGGTTAGAATATATTCAAGACCCTCTCCTGATTTAGCCTGTGAACTCGTAACAATAAATATAAAAGTCAACAAAAAGAAGGAAGATCATAATTTCTCATTCTGCTGTTAGGTAAGAGGTTAAATCATTCTTCCTCAAGCTGAAATCAAAAGCTTCCAGAGGACAGCAATGTCATTACAAAGGCTTTCTGTACTAAAAACAAACGATCCTCATCTAAGATGAAAACTTAAAATTCTAGTGTTAAAGGGAAAAATTAGCTCTTCACATCAAAGACTGTTTCCTTTATCCCCTTGAAACCAATAATTCACAGAGTAATACTGGCACATAAGCACAGGACCACCCATGCCTTAGCATACAGAATCAGAAATGATGGCAGAGATACAGAGTAATACACTGAAAGACAAATGGACAACAAATGCACATAGTGGACACACTACCCCCTAGGATAAGATTCATAGGGGAGAGAAACGCTTTATTTGCACCTCTACGCTTTACGTTCTTTATTACTCTACGAATGTATCTAAGGCCACAGTAGTTAGAAGGAGGGTAGGTTCCACAAGCACAATTTTTCTCTGACACATTTCTATTTCCTCATAGCATGGTTTTTGCTCGTAACCTCAAGTGGGTAAGTCTCACATAAATAGCTTGAGTTTTCAGAATGAATCAGACAAGGACTAAGAAATAATGATCATAAACAGTCAGAATCAATACAAATTTATGAGGCTGATGAAACAATAAGCAAACAAAGGAATACTGGATACCAACAACCATTCTTTAAATAACTTTTCAGTGATATACATATATATATATATATCTTATTTTATATGTATATATATTATATATATATAAAATATATATATATATAAATATATATAAAATATATATATAATATATATATTTAAATAAGAAGCTTAATGTTTAAGTCAATTAAGAAACACACATCTGAATAGCTTTAGGAAACTTATTTGGCAAATTGAACCATGATTGTCTAGCAGAATTCATTAAAAATATAAATAAATGAAAACAATTTATGTGCTAATTATAAATAATTTTTACATAAAGTAGTTTCTGACATAAAGTAGTTTCTGACAAACTTCAAGTTTCTTAAAACAGTGTACATTAAAACAAACGAGCACATGTCCTATACTACAATTTACCTTTTTAAGTATAAGCATAAACCTTATACATGTCACATAATTTCTATAACCCCCAACTTCCATACTTACAAACTCTGGAATAAGATGCCCTATATAATGGAATCAACATTCTAGCTCTGCCACTTACTGTGAAGTTGAAGGCAAGATACTTAACTACTCTGTTCCTTAGTTTCTTCTTTAGATCTAAAAAATGAAAATAATAATGGTATCTATCCTCAAGAGTTATTGCAAGAATCAGATGTGTTAATATATTTAAACACTAGAATGATGCCTGGGACACAACGAGAATTTTTAAATGCTGAGAATCTTATCATCTACTGTGTTTATTAGAATACATATTTATAGACGAATATGTGTTAGTAAACATCATTTACTAAACTGTTTACTGAAAGTGGGTCTATTTATTAATCCTATATTCAGTAGGGGTTTGAGAAGGGAATCATCACCAAAAATCCCTAAGTTACCCGCTCTGATCTTCGATGGGGCTGTAGTTCAACTCCAGGAAAAACATTTTATAGACATAAGGAGAGATTACCCCTCACAGCAGAATAGTGTGTTAAGATATGGAAATAATGGTACACAAAAATAAGAGATGAAAAAAATTGGGAAGGTTTCACCTAAGAGGAGGTAACTTTGCTGAATCATAGAAGGAATCTTCAAATGCCACAATAGTCATCAATTTAATCAGTAATTAGACTTATTATTTGTTTTTCCAAAGGTGAATTTGGCTGATGATCAGGAAAAACTTTTTAATCAAAGCTTTCTGATGGCAATAGGCATTCTTTCCAAATGAATGTAAACATTGAAAACAAAATGGTGCTTTTCAAAGATGGAGAGATGATTATGCTGAATGTGAGGCTGGACTGGACGTCATAAAAAAAATCTCAGAATTGTAGAATATTAAAATTTGAAAAGGACATCAAAGTCATCTGCTTTTGTGGCTTAGTTGTCCATTGGAATCACCTGGGGAGCTTCTGAAAAAATACTAATCTCACTCCAGATCAATTAAAATCAGAACTTTCTGGTGGTACAGGTTGTGCAGTATTTTCCTTGTTTGTTTTCTTCTTTTAATTGTCCCAGGTAGTTCTAACATACAGCCACAGTTGAGAAACACTGCATTAGTTCACAAATGAGAAAACTAGAGCCCACTGCTACAAAATGATGGAACTATAATTTGAACCCAGGTACTATGCTATGCTATGATTGATTCTCCCTTTTTTTTCATCAGGGTCTTACTCTGTAGCTCAGGTTGGAGTACAGTGGTATGCTCACGGCTCATGCAGCCTCGACTTCCTGGGCTCAAGTGATCCTCCCACCTCAGCCTCCCACAAGAGCTGGGACTTACTTTTTTAAACATATTTTTAAATATGGAAATGGAGTTTCACCATGTTGCCCAAGATGGTGTCAAACTCTTGACCTCAGGAAATCTGCTTGCCTTGGCTTCCCAGAGTGCTGGGATTACAGGTGTGAGTGACTATGCCTGGCCTCTATACGATTTTCAATACACTAAATTACTCATAAAGTCAATCGCTTTATAATATGCACAAGGCTATAAATTAGTCTTGCAAATACAGGTTTTCTGGGGAAAAGCATATACTTCAGGTTTTCTTCCCCAGGGTACAGACTGCTCTCTATTATCACTTCTAACTTTAAAGCCATTATTTAACTGAACTTCAGTAGAAAAGACACACAAACTCATCTTGTATCATGGAGTTTACTTTTAACTTTATTTTGACCTACTTGAGCTTGATTTCCTATCGTTTGAACAAGTGTGCCCTTGCATAGTTCCTTATCACAGAGGCAACAGGCACAGTCTCCTTCTACTCAATTTGTGATGAACAGAAACTGCTTATAAATTATTTTCTGCTTACAGATGATATTAACTAGAAGCTATCGTTTAAAAGTCTTAATCAGTGTGAAATTGGGAGAAGGACAAAGGAATGGAAATCAGGAAATCCAAATGACTAACATGGGGTCAAAGGGAAAGGAAAGCAAGCCCAGAACTGAATGTTAATTCCATAGCTCAGCCTCTACATCACAAACTGTTATCAGGACTTTCTGGTGACCAATCTTGCATATCATTTCAAAAGAGAAGCATCCTGGCAGGTGAGAAAACCATGGCAGTAGGAAGGAGAAGTAGCTGTCCTCTCTATTCTATCTTTACCCATGCTAATTAGGGCCTTAAACAAGTCACTATTTCCCTGAAACTCCCTTTCTCATTTGTAAAATGAGAAGGTTCATCAAGATCATCTCAAGGGTGACTTCAAATTACACTGTTCTATGATTAGACAACATCTGGGCATTGCCAAGATGGACAGGGCTGGTCTATGATGTTTACGCTGTGGACAGTTGCTTTTTCTGTGAACAGAATCTATCAGATGCTCAATAGAATCCACACAATAACCATTTTATAAAGGGGATCTACCATACGCATCACATGTTAAATTTTTAATATGATAATCATTATCAGAAATGTGAATTCCATCACAGATTAAACCTTAACATGAATAGGCTGAATGACAAACTGGCATCTTACTCTCAGCAGTGAAGACTCATACTAGTCACCTGATAACTTCACAAGAGAGATATAGACATCATACAGATTGAAAGGCTGACTATAGCTAGAATTGACTAATTATTTTCCAGAAATGCTGCTTTTGGATGGCTAAAAGGTAAGCTACACTCAAAAAATGAGAAATCCCAACTTCACCCCAAGAATATCTAGAAAAAAATTTTAATCATTTTTGTTTTAAAATTTATCTTTTAGTATATTTTAAAGACAAAAAAATACCATAAGGATGATTACTTTTCCTTTTAAGATGAACCTTAGGCTCTTACGTATCACAGATTGTTTGACACAACTTGGACTCAAGGGTGATTTCTCCCAGTGATTTAATTAATAAACATGTTTGGGGTTCAAAATTCATTTTGGAAGGCACACACGGAAAACCTGGAAAAATGCAGATGGATGAAAATTTGGTAGCAAATATATTTAAGGAAGAATATTAAGCAACTGAAAATTAATTTAAATTGAAAATTCTTCCCAGTTATAATCAGTAACAAGGAAGCAGATGATTCTCCCACAAAAACAAAGAACTGTAGGCAATAAACAGATCTTCGTGGAAGAAAAAGAGTAAGCTATTTGAGGGAAAAAATAGGTGTTCCCATGCTTAATTATTAGTTATAAACTCACTGTTGAAATACCAAGAGTATTTAAAGAAACAAGGGGCTGGGCAAACCTGGAAAACATCACATGTAAATACAGTGCCTTTGTCTGAACTCCACAGAGAACAAGAAAGTGTTCTAAAACATCTGTTTTATTATAGGGTTGAAAATAAAGGAGAAGATTATACGTACTTTGAAATCTATTTTCTAATTCCCATTTTTCATGTGTCTAATAGCTAAAGATAATACATTCTTTATAAATACAGTACCACTATTAGCAAGCATGGTCACAGGACTCTAATTTATCCTATTTATAGTAGCAAAAAATATAAACCAAATTTTTTATCATAAATCAACAACTTATAAATGTATATATTTATGAGGCTACAAAGTGATATTATGATTTGAAAATTCAATGTCAAATAATTAAATCAAACAAATTAATATACCCATTACGTCAAATAATTTTTATGCAATGAGAAAATTTGAAATTTACCTGGCTTTCTGGCTAAGATCAAGTATAGTATCTGTTTTTTATCATTCTAAGTCAAATATTTTTAAAGAATATTAGAAATTAGATGAAGTAACATTATCAGCTATCTTTAGAACATAAGTTATTTCCAAAAAAAATGTCAAGAGCTCACAAATAATATCGAATCTGGAATAACAGACTGTGTAGTAACTCTTGAGCATAGAAAAGCTCACAGAAACAAAACTGCAAGATGTTCCTATCAGCCTTAGTAGAGGCCGGCCAGCCTCCGGGAGCAGGAGCTGCTGTCCATGGAGCTGCTCTGGACCCACCCCACATTCCCCTAGCACGGCTTTGCTTCCCTGTCTTCTGTTGCCAGGTCTGACCTCCGCCTGGTCCGCAGAACTGGACACCCACACAGGTTCCACACTGACAGCTCCTGCTGTGTTAACTCAGCCCAGATCACCCCTACACTGCTTTATGAGCACTCAATTTTGGCAACCTACTCTCTCTTTCCTCAGAATCTGACCTCATCTCCACCCTTTTTGTTCCACTTCACTTCTCCTCTTCAATTCTGACAGCTTGCAGTGACCTTCCCAAGCTACAAAGAGAACAATATGCAGGGTTTCATTTGCAAAATTCTCAAATAGAATCCATCATACCTTCAGTCCTGTTCTCTAAGGGCCCTTCTGCAGTCACATTATTGCCCCCTTATTATGGCAGGGAGAGTCTGAGTGACCTTGGATGAAACTCAACTGCTTTTTGAGCTTACCCTTGACAGCCTTTTGGTTTCCTTATCTAAAAATTTAGGAATATGAGACTATCTAGATAATCTTTTAAGATTACCTCCATTTCTAATAATCTGCTCTTACATTCTGAATCTCAGTGAAATAACCCCACCAGATACCTAAATCCCAGAATTCACCTGGAAATCCTTTCTCTCACTTCTCCTAATATCCAAATGAACAAACGCTTCCCTCTGTCCCGCCACTTTGTTTCCTCTTCCTCCTAATGTCCCTTGAACCTCAGCTTTTTGAGGCCGACTTCACTTTGCACACCTTCCAGCTGGCTCCAGGTTCAGCACTTCCACTTCAGTTTCCCAGTGACTTCTGGCTTTTCTCTGAGCGTGGATTAACTTGGGTGCCTCCCTGAGGCCAGAAGGCTTACTGGACCCTCAAGAAAGAAGTCCTGGTGGCCGTCCAAGGTGGCTCAGCCTGTAATCCTAGTACATTCAGAGGCCAAGGTGGGCGGACTGCCTGAGCTCAGGAGTTCACAACTAGCCTGGGCAACATGGTGAAACCCAGTTCTCTACTAAAATACAAAAAATTAGCCAGGCGTGGCAGTGTGTGCCTGTATTCCCAGCTGAGGCAGGAGAATTGCTTGAACCTGGAGGTGGAGGTTGCAGTGACCTGAGTCCACACCACTGCACTCCAACCTGGGTGACAGAGCAAGACTGTCTAAAAAAAGTAGTGCTGGCACAAAGCCAACAATGAATGAAGGAATGAAAGGTAGAAAGGAAATCTATGAAGATTTTCAGATCAAAACAGAAAAAGGGATTAAAATAATGTTTTCTATTGCTTGTTTTTTAAACCTTAAAAAACAAAACACTGAGTAAGAGGATGATGAGAACAAGCAGTAGAGAGAAAGGAAGAACAGTGATAGGTGCAAGTCACAGCCCAGAGAAGGCGTGAAGCATTTGACATATGTAATCTCATTTATTCCTCAAACAACTGTTCACAAGATGTGATGTTATCTCTATTTTATGGTTAGAGAAAGGGGCCTCAGAAAGCCTCCTTAATTTGCCCAATGTCATAATGCCAGTAAGCAACGGGGTCAGAATTTAACCAAGATGATGTGACTCCAAGAGTCCACTGATCTTTCCCTGGAGTTTGTTACCATGATGATCTCAACTTCACAACAGTGGTCCATGGGAGTAGCTTATGTCACATTAAAATCCTGGAATTTCAGTGTGCAGGAAGAAGAGTTTAAAAAAAAATCCTAGAATTTAAGAAACCAAAGTATCTGGGAAATAGGAGGGAAAACTCCACCAACACTGCAGCTGTGCTATTCATCTATAGACTCTACTCTTGTACTGGCACTAGCTACATGTGCTGGCACCTTTAAAATGCAGTATTTAAAAACCCAATCCTGTGCTAAGATTATCTGTCCTATCAGTGGCATGCTGCATTTTGGAATGCCCTCTCCCACCTACTTTAAGCTCTCCAGAGACTGGGATACAACAATATGATCTTCAACACATTGCATCTAATTTTATTGTAAAAAAAAGAAATGCTCTGCCATATGGTTACCAACAAATGAAACAGTGTCTGTTGCAAACAGAAAAAAAAAGCAGGTGGAGGCTTGAAGAAAAAAGTACAACCGAAATGAGATCTAAGCAATTTTAAAATAGCAGGTCAACCAGTAATGTATACTTAAACAAAAGTGTTTAAGAAACCAGGATGCAAAATGTATAAAAACATTACCAGGAGTAATATGAGGAAAATAATGCTTTTGACATTTTCATTTTATTATTGGGAAGCTTTGGTGATTCAAATTTGAAAGGACTATAATAGGGAAGATATAAAAAGGAATCACAAACACAAGAGAACAGAAGAAAGTTTCACCGTTTATTCTAATATCTTAGAACTGTCTTCCTATTTCCTTGCAAAGAAGCCTGGTATACTTTGTGTTATAGATGATCTAGCAAAAAAAAAAAAAAAGAAAAAGAAATCAAACAACTAACCTAGTATCATAAAAATCGCAAAGATAGATGGGACTTAAATTTGCTATGTAACCTGTATACACTTAAATCAGAATGGTCAGGCTTAGTTCCCTAGGAAGCACTGTACAGATCTTCAGAATGACACAGGCATCAAACCAAGCACAGAAAAAAAAAAAAATCTCTACAATCACAAAACAAACTGATGTCATATCCAAAGTACAAGTATGAGCATATTCTTTGAAAACGTAGTTATTTCCATACATATTTTACCTACATTGTATATAAACATAGATGGCTTTTGTGAAGATATTAGTGAATTCTGGATCCCACTGTAACTCAGGTGGCCCGCCACCACTTAAAGATTAAAAAGCAATTGATATCTATCCTATTTTTAACTTTGGGTCTGGAGACTATGTCATCATTGGTGCTTAACTCCAGTGTTTAATCATTCTAATAAAAATGTCAGGAATTACTTATTGTTGGTGAACTGCTACATTTCAGGCCTTTTGTTTTATTTTTCATGAGGACAAAGAACTAGTCATACTCATCCTTACCTAGGTTACACATAACTTTTCACAGCCTAGAAATATACACCAGAGTAATTAATCTTCCATGTTAAGACCCACATTTCAGAGAACTGTAGACAGCAACTAGTTTTAAGTGACTCAGAACAGAGTCAGGTCTCTTATAATTTCCAATGTGAAGGACAAGTCATATGACCTTGGAGATTATGCGATGCATTTAGCTTTAGAAATAAAGTTTTCATTGCTGGCTTTTATTTAATAAATATTGACAGCAGGCTTCTTTTAAAAGTTGCTATGCATACTTCTTCAACTGTATAGCAGGAAAAAAGGGCAAACTTCGCCTTTAGCCTCTGAAGGTTCACTGAAAATCAACTGAAAAAAGGCAAAGTAACATGAGAAAAGGCATACAATTTATTAACATGTACAAGGGAGAATCACAGAGTGATTCCCCAAATATTCCAATGGGACCAACATACTCCTATAGCTTCTTCTCAAAGAAGAGTAGGGAGATAGCGAATACAGGGAATTCTATCAAAGGGCAATAAATGATTACCAAGGAGAATGAATGCATAAAAAAACAGAGATTAACTTGTAAACGGGCCTCTTTAGAAAATGTTCCAGCATGGTTATATTCTTCCGCATTCTTTGTTGCAATACTTAACAAGGAGATGAAGGAAGAACAATTGTTCTCCTTGGTGGGTCCAGTCTTTACCTGGATAAGGGAAAAGTCTCTTCCCACATTTGCTGATCTCTAAAGATCTTTAATTCAAAATACTTATTATACCAGGGAGCCATATTTTGGGGTGAAGTTTCCTGGGTACCTTCAGTATATTTAATGCAAAATACATTTCGAAATATTTAACTTAGAAAGTGGAAGTTCCTACCTGGGAGGCCAACGGGGAAGACTACTTGAGGCCAGGAGTTTGGGACCTGCCTGGGCAACATAGCAAAACCCCGTCTCTACAAAAAATAAGAAAATTAGCCAGGTTTGGTGGCACATGCCAGTAGTCTCAGCTACATGAGAGGAGGGTGCTGAGGTGAGAACATCGCTTGAGCCCTGGAATTCGTGGTTGCAGTGAGCTATGATTGCAATGCTATACTGCACTCTAGCCTAGGTGATAAAGCAGACACTGTCTAAAAAACAACAACAACAACGACAACAACAACAAACCCCGGAAGTTCCCTAATATGCTGTTCCCCGACAGCATCGCTATTAACATATTACAACTTAATCTTCAAGATTCTCATATATGAATTTTAACACAAATGGTATCATTCCATACTTAATTTTGTACTGAAGTTTCTTCCATCAATTCCTCGAAAATAATAATTAGGTACTCATATTTTATCAAGTATTTTTATGTGCTAAGTATCATCCTGTATGCTTTACATGGATTTTCACATTTAAACCTCATTCCCGGTTCATAAGTAGGTATATTCACTGTTTCCAATTTACAGATGAGGAAGCTGATAGAGGAATAATTTTTCGAAGGTCACAGTTAAATATCAGAGAATCCAGGCAGCATGAATGAAGAAGCTATACTCTTAACCCTTTCTCTTCACTTTGACACCCATACCACTATTTGTAACTCTATGTGGTCTTTTTAACAATTGTATTAATTATATAAATAAAGTATAATTGACCTAATCCTTCACTGATCAAGATTTGTATTATTCTCATTTCTTTGCTATTGTATACAATGCTGCAATTAATGTTCTTGTACACACATCTTTGTCCATTTAACTATCCAGCATCTTTTTTTCTTCTGAAATAATTTTGACTTACATAAGTGTTATACAAATAGTACAAAGAGTGCCTGGAAATCCTCCCGCCAGGCTTCCCTTAATGTTAACATCTTACATAACCATCGATGATCAAAACCAGAACATTAATAATAGTAAAGTATTAACTCAACTATAGACCTTATTCAAGGTTCACCAGTGTCTGCATTACTGCCCTTTTCCTACTCCAGGATCCTCTGTAGAACCCACAATGCCTTCAGTTGTAATGGCTTCTTAGTCTCCTCAACTGGTGATAGTTCTTCAGTGTTCTCTTGTCTTTCAGGACTTTGACATCTCAAAAGAAGATGGGCCAGTTATTCCACAGAATATCTTGCAATTTGGGGTTGGCTGCTGTTTTCTCTTTTTTACAATGAAGTTAGGCATTTTGGGAAGAGAAGTGATGTTATCTTCTCCTTAGAGCATCAGAGGCTTCATGATGTTGAGATGCCTTGTCACTGGTGATGTTAACCTTGTTCACTTGGTTAAGATGGTATCTTTGGTTGTCTATACTGTAAAGTTACTGTTTTTCCCCTCATAATGAATAAATATCCTGGGAGAGATACTTTGATACTATGCAAATATCCTGTTTCTTCTCTAACTTTCATCTACTAAATTTAGCATCCTTCAATGGATCTATGTGCAACAATAATTAGTGTGATATTTGCCATTTCAGTCTTCCCTTTTACAATTGTTAATTTTTTTCTGTAATAAATATCTGTCACTTCCTTACAATTTTAAAAATGTATTCAATGGATATTCATTTTCTTCTCTGAGTATAATCTAATACTACCACTCTGTTGCTCAAACCGTTCCAGCTTTGGCGATTGGGAGCTCCTCCAGGTTGACCAGGTTGGCATTCTGGCATACCACCCTCCTTTTCTGAGCACTTCTTTACTTTCTGGCACCACAAGATGTTCTAGGCTCATTCTTTATGTTCCCTGCCCCAGGACAACAACCAATCAATTCTCAACAGAGCATTGATTCCTTTTACTGGTAAACAGTATTTAGAAACCAAGGTCTAGATGCTATACTGGTCATTGGTATTGAGATGTCATTGCTTCCAGATCCCCTCAGCAGGCAGAGCTAACAAATATATGCAAGCATGTATTTACATACATACATACATACCTATCATGCATACTTGTCTACATTGCTGCATCAATCCATACATTAAAAATTACAAGTTCATACCAATAACCCCAACTGCAATCCAATACCACAGGGTTCCTTATTCATAATTTCTTTCTCTCTTAGACAGAAAACTGGCTTTTATCATCTATAGTATGTTTGCTTATTTGCATATTCTAGTATAAACATAAAGTAATGATAGAGGCAGACAAATGCCTAGACAGAAAGTGGCAGGTCCCCAGCAAAACCTCACCTCCAAGTCAAAGACAGTTAAAGCCTGAAAGCCAAGCTACAAGTTAAATCCTCTGACCGAACTGAGAACCTGTCTTCCTGTTTGGCATACTTTCCTCTGATTGGTCCCCACTCTTCACCTATTTTACATATACCCTTTCCTAATTGGTTTTTCTACATTGTCTTTCCCACCTTTGAATGGTGTGTTTGCTTTAACCTTTTTTTGCATACTTACAAACCAATCAGCATGCACTCCCCATTCTGAGTCCATAAAGGGCCCCAGACCCAGCCACACAGGGGAATCCCCTCTCTCTTGGTGAAGCCATTTTTATAATTCAATAAAATTCTTCTTCATCCTCCTCACCCTTCCATGGCCCCTGTAACCTCATTCTTCTTGAGCTCAGTCTAAGAGCTCGGGAACCACGAAACAAGGGTACAAGCTGTAACACAGGTGAGCTGGGGCATGTCAGCATGGCGGAGGGAGGCTCAGATGGGATGTTGCTGGCCAGGGGTCCCCAGCTTGCAGAGTGACCCCTATAAAAAACAAATGTACTAACTGGAGTATGGTGTTTTCATACTGTGTTTTTTATCTTCTGCCACATGGCATCCAGTTAAAATACGTTTTTCAAAATTATTTATGTTAGTTCTTTTCTTTCCCATCCCCTTTAGTATAAATTACAAAATACTTAATTTGTAATACAGTTAGATTCATTTGTTACTGTTTATATTTTCCACTTTGAGTTTCCCCCCTCACCCCTATGGACTGGATGGTCTTAATTATTAATTTGTCATTTTGATGGTTTTAAAATTTCACGAGGATCCAACATGGCCGCATAGGAGCAGCTCAGGACTGCAGCTCCCAGTGAGGGTGCAGAGGGTGAGTGGACTCCGCATTTCCAGACGGATTTTTATTACCCCCAGACCAGGAGATCCCCAGGCAGAGCAGCCCCAAGGGTCGCCAGCGCGGCAGTTTCGGCTGGCGCGGCTGTTTGGGCCGGCGCGGCTGCTTTGCCGGTGCCCCGGCGCGGCAGTTCTCCATACAAAATACACTGCTCTGTTGCCCTTTTAACTGGCGAGTGGAGCTACGGGAAGGCGGATTAAAAAGGGGACTGAATCAGGGAGCCAGCCCAGGAGATTCCCAGGCAAAAAAGCGCTACGAATCTCAGCGCCGCTGTTTCAGCCTGCGCAGTGTGTCCCCGCAGGGGAAATGACACAGATCCCGGCGCCTTTTCAACAGGCGACTGGGACACCTGGGAGTCGATCATTCAACTAAAAAAAGGCTCTGAGACGGCGAGCCAGGTGACCAGGCTCGGCTAAAACAGCAATTGGAAGCGCTCTTGGTTAAGAGTTTCGCAGCAGGCACAGCTGAACCCGGGACGGTTCAGTTCTGTGGGGGAGGGGCGTCCGCCATTACGGGCACTCCACCACTACAGAGGTAGTCCGCCATTGTGGAGGCAGCCTGCCGTTGCCGAGGCAACCCGCCATTACGGAGGCAGGCCACTACTGCCCAGGCAGATCTAATTACACCTACGTAAACAGGACTGCAGGGAAGTTCACACGGCAGCTTGGCGGAGCCCACAGCAGCTCAGCAAAGCCTCTGCAGGCAGACAGGGACTGAGCTGCCTCCTTGCTGGGCAGGGCAGCCCTGAAAAGAAAACAAAAGGCAGCAGCACACCGGAAACTCATAAATAAAGCCCTAACTCCTCGAGACAGAACACTTGGGGGGAAAAAAAGGGGTATATGAGTTCTGCTGCAGCAGACTTAAACGTACCTGCCCAGCAGCTCTGAATGGACAACGGAGCTCACAACTCAGCACTTGAGCTCTTATAAAGGACAGACTGTCTCCTCAAACAGCTCCCTGACCCCCGTATATCCAAAGAGTCACCTCATAAAGGAGAGAT
>PVKP010016397.1:0-48230 GCA_004027715.1 Plecturocebus donacophilus
TGTTGAAAAGGCGCCGGGATCTGTGTGATTTCCCCTGCGGGGACACACTGCGCAGGCTGAAACAGCGGCGCTGAGATTCGTAGCGCTTTTTTGCCTGGGAATCTCCTGGGCTGGCTCCCTGATTCAGTCCCCTTTTTAATCTGCCTTCCCGTAGCTCCACTCGCCAGTTAAAAGGGCACACAGACCAGTGTATTTTGTATGGAGAACCGCTGCGCCGTGGCGCCAGCAAAGCAGCCGCGCCGGCCCAAACAGCTGCGCCGGCCGAAACAGCCGCACTGGCGACCCGTGGGGCTGCTCTGCCTGGGAATCTCCTGGTCTGGGGGTAATAAAAATCCGTCTGGAAATGCGGCATCCACTCACCCTCTGCACTTTCACTGGGAGCTGCAATCCTGAGCTGCTCCTATGCGGCCATCTTGGATCTCTCACCTAATTTATAATTCTTTAAGCATATACCCAGTAATGGGATTGCTGGGTCAAATGGAATTTCTAGTTCTAGATCCTTGAGGAATCACCACACTGTCTTCCACAATGGTTGAACTAATTTACACTCCCATCAACAGTGTAAAAGTGTTCCTGTTTCTCCACAACCTCTCCAGCATCTGTTGTCTCCTGACTCTTTAATGATCGCCAATCTAACTGGGGTGAGATGGTAATCTCAATATGGTTTTAGTTTGCATTTCTCTAAATGACCAGTGGTGATGAGCTTTGGTTCGTATGTTTATTGGCTGCATAAATGTCTCCTTTTGAGAAGTGTCTGTTCATATCCTTCACCCACTTTTCGATGGGTTTTTTTTTTTTTCCTGTAAATTTGTTTAAATTATTTGTAGATTCTGGATATTAGGCCATTGTAAGATGGGTAGATTGCCAAAAGTTTCTCCCATTCTATAGATTGCCTGTTCACTCTGATGATTGTTTCTTTTGTTGTGCTGAAGCTCTTTAGTTTAAATAGATCCCATTTGTCTATTTTGGCCTTTGCTGCCATTGTTTTTGGCATTTTAGTCATGAAGTTTTTGCCCGTGCCCATGTCCTGAATGGTATTGCCTAGGTTTTCTTCTAGGGTTTTTATGGTTTTAGGTCTTACATTTAAATCTTTAATCCATCTTGAGTTAATTTTTGTATAAGGTGTAAGGAAGGGATCCAGTTTCAGCTTTCTGCATATGGCTAGCCAGTTTTCCAAACACCATTTATTAAATAGGAAAATAGAAAATCCTTTCCCCATTGCTTGTTTTTGTCAGGTTTGTCAAAGATCAGATGGTTGTAGGTGTGTAGCATTATTTCTAGGCCTCTGCTCTGTTCCATTGGTGTATATATCTGTTTTGGTGCAAGTACCATGCTATTTTGCTTACTGTAGCCTTGTAGAATAGTTTGAAGTCAGGTAGCGTGATGCCTCCAGTTTTTTGTTTTTGTTTTTGTTTTTTTGCTTAGAATCATCTTGGCTATTTAAGGTGGTTTTTTTCCAATTCTGTGAAGAAAGTCAATGGTAATTTGATAGAGATAGCATTGAATCTATTGCTTACTTTCAACAGTATGGCAATTTTCATGATATTGATTCTTCCTAACCATGAGCATGGAATGTTTTTCCATGTCTGTGTCCTCTCTTATTTCCTTGAGCAGTGATTTGTAGTTCTTTTCGAAGAGGTCTTTCACATCCCTCTTAAGTTGTATTCCTAGGCGTTTAATTCTCTTTGTAGCATCTGTGAATGAGAGTTCACTCAAGATTTGACTCTCTGTCTATTATTGATGTATAGAAACTCTTGTGATTTTTGCACATTGATTTTGTATCCTGAGACTTTGCTGAAGTTGCTTATCAGCTTAAGGAGATTTGGGGCTAAGACGATGGGGGTCTTCTAAACATACAGTCATGTCATCTGCAAATAGAGACAATTCGACTTCCTCATTACGTATTTGAATACTCTTTATTTCTTTCTTTCACCTGATTGCCCTGGCCAGAACTTCCAATACTATGTTGCATAGGAGTGGTGAGAGAAGGTATCCTTTTCTTGTGCTGGTTTTCAAAGGGAATGCTTCCACTCTTTGCCTATTCAGTATGATATTGTCTGTGGGTTTGTCACAAATAGCTCTTATTATTTTGAGATATGTTCCATTAATACCTAGTTTGTTGAGAGTTTTTAGCATGAAGTGTTGTTGAATTTTGTTGAAGTCCTTCTCTGCATCTGTTGAGATAATCATGTGATTTTTGTCTTTGTTTCTGTTTATGCGATAAATTACATTTATTGATTTGCATATGTTGAATGAGCCTTGCATCTCAGGGATGAAGTGACTTGTTGTGAAGGATAACCTTCTTGACGTGCTAATAACAGCATTTTTTAAAGTTCTGTATACATTTTTAAAGGAAATTTCTCCTCCTTTATTTTTTCAACAAAGTTTTTTATATTATTAAACTTCTAAAGTCTGTCTTCACAGAAAAGTAATACATGTTTCTCATCTGAAACAGGAAATGATGGTTTATTCTTCAAGTTCAAGATAAATGGTTGGGGGTTTCTCAAAAAACTTAATCTGTTATGATTGTTGTAATTTATTAAAATCTTTATGGGGAAAATTTCCAGTTGTAAAATATATTTATTCTAAACTTTACACATTGAAAATGTAATTAACACATTGCCTCCTAGTGAAGGCCTGGCTTCCTCTTTAAGGCAATTTTCCAGCGAGGTTTTTACTGGTAGTCCCCTAATTGTTTGGAGCTGCACTGCTTCTGCTTCCTTTTTTCCTTCCTTAGCATATATGCTTTAAGCATAGCCTCAGATATGAAATGAAGTGTAAGGCAAAAAATATGTATGCTCTTACTGTTTGATAAAAGTGTCATTTCAAATCAAGAAACAGGGTGATCTATGTTTATTTACTCAACACTTATTTATTGTTACTATTTGTTCATGTCCCAGTGTTTCTTGAATCTCAGGGGACCACACATTGTTCTAGACACTGAGCATAGAGGAATGAACCTACAAGTCAAGGTTTGTGATCTCTTAGAGCTTATATTTTAATGGCAGAAGGCATAAAATAAAGAGCTAATCCCAAACAATAAAACACATTTAGCTAATGATAATTACCACAAATACAATGAAACAGGATACTATGATAGAGAAAGATTGGAAGTCTTCTTCAAATAGAGTGGTCATGGGAAGCCTCTCTAAGGAGGTAATATTTGAGGAAAAAAACAAAAAACAAAAAACAGAATAATGAAAAGAAACCACCTATGACCAGGGCAGAGCTTTCTTAACAGAGTCAATACCAAACACAAAGGTAGTGAGACAGGAAGTTTAGTTTATTCCAAAAATTAAACCAGGGCAGCAAGTTTAGAGCTAGTACCAAGGAAGCAGAAAGTCAATAAGATCAAAGAAGCAGGTCTGAACCAGTTATGTAGGGCATTGTAGGGCACGGTAAGCAGTTCAGATTTAGATTTTATTCCAGATGTGCAAGGCGACCACTAGAAAGCCTTTAAACAAAGAAAATCAGAAGTGGTATTGTAGTCTCGATATTGCTTATAAAAGATTATGCTGGCTACAAGTGGAGAATGGACTGTAGTAGGATAACAGTGGAGGCATAAAGCCCAGTTTGGAGGTCATCTGTGGTATCCAAGCAAGAGATGATGCTGGCCTGATGTAAACTGGTAACAGTGGAGATACCAGGACTTGCTGATTTACTGGGTGTGGAAAAAGGGAAAGAAAGAAGTCAAGAGTGCTAGTTAAATATTTGATCTGAGCAACCATGGGCCTGCCAGTCACTGTGCTAAGCTTAGAGGATAAAAAGGAGGATAAGACAGACATGGTCCTTGATTCAAATTTTATAATCTATAGTTATTTAATAAATGTGACTTGGTTAACAAACTAATAACTTAGAAAACTTAAGTTAGACCTAAATTTCATAGTGTTTAACGTAATAAAGTCTAGATGAGCTGAAATGTTCAATTTAATAAATAAATCATACATAAATCTTAGAAAAACTAGAAGAAAAAATGTATGTACATATTTATATACTCTACAGATGGGAAAGCTTTTATAAAACTGTGATGTAACTGATAAAGAAAAATAATAGATTTGACTATTTAAATTTTTAAAGTTTTATATGTAAAAAATTCCATAAACAAGACTAAAAGGTAAAAAAAATCACCTTGGAAGTATAGTCACAACATATATGATGAAGAGTTGATATGTTTAATATGCAAAGAGAACTTATAAATCAATAAGTAAAAAGATGAACAAAGAGTCCAATAAACAATAAAGCAAAAATGCGAAGTCTAAAGAGTCCAAACTTACCAGTACAAATATATATATATATGATATGGATTTGTTACCTTTCAAATTAATAAATGTTTAAAATAAATATAGTAACCCATGTTAGCTGCCGTGGGAGTATAAAACTGATGATGATTTTTTAAAGGAGAGAAATTGTTTAAAATGCACATTGCCTTACATCTGGCAACTTCAATTTTTGAAATGTATCTAAAAGGTATAGTCATGGTTACATGCAGTCATACGTAATCATTCACTGCAGTGTTGTTTATAGCAATATGACTTTATCATAATGATTAAATAAGTAATAGTATTTTCATTTGCTGCAATACAAAGCAGCTAGTTAAAATTACACTGCAGGAAAAAAACTGACTGATTTTTGGTAAATTTT
This sequence comes from Plecturocebus donacophilus, assembly GCA_004027715.1. Taxonomy (NCBI): domain Eukaryota; kingdom Metazoa; phylum Chordata; class Mammalia; order Primates; family Pitheciidae; genus Plecturocebus; species Plecturocebus donacophilus. The sequence goes on from PVKP010016397.1 coordinate 4,642, forward strand.
TCATACTATGTTTGATGTGATGAAAACAGGCTATACACCAACAAACCAAATGTAATAGCTTTATGATAAACATCCACAGGGAAAATAAGTCAATAAATACATTCAACAAATTGTTTATGATTATTATACTTGAGATACAGAATTATAAGTGATTTTGTCCTCTGCATTTCTATGTTTTTCAAATTTTCCACATTGCACATGTGCAATAATATACTTTTTATATTACCAAATAAAAATTACATATTTACAAACAGATACAATACTAAAACACAAAAGAAGTCACTAAGGCTCGAACTAAAGAAAACCAGCTGGAAAGCAATAATTAGAATAAAGATTTCAGGAATGCTTGCCGATAAAAGATGAGAAAGAATATTGCCCTGATACTGACAATAAGCAAATGATCCACTTCAAGCACAGACAATGGAGATAGAGCTGGATTTGAGCAAGATATTCTGGAACCTAGTGCTGTAACCGCTCCAGGTCCTGCTAGTCATCATTCAAAGATAAGTCCACCAGCAGCCACATACCAGAGAGTTACGGAGCCAGCATGACAATCAAACTAATATTTGCAAGTAATACTAAGTCACAAATGTCCTTACATAAGATTATAAAATCTCTGATTGTGATCCAATAAAACCATTAGCTCAAAGAATGATAAATCTAATAGTTCCTGGTCTTTACACAACACAAGTAAAATAGATAAACTGCCTGATTTTTTTCATTTTTTTTCGAGTCAAGTTCTTGCTGTCATCCAGGCTGGAGTGCAGTGATGCTATCTTGGCTCCCTGCAGCCTCAACCTCCCAGGCTTAAGTGATCTTCCCACCTCAGCCTCCAGAATAGCTGGGACTACAGGCACGCACTACAATGCCATAATGTTGGCCTAATTTTTTTTTTTTTTTTTTTTTTTTTTTTTTTTTTGTAGAGATAGGGGTTCGCCATGTTGCCCAGGCTGGTCTGGAACTCCTGGGCTAAAATGATCCACTGGCCTCAGTCTCCCAAAGTGCTAGGATTACAAGCATGAGTCACTGTCCCTGGCCTGCCTTACCTTTTGAACATATAGGGTCCTACTAAAGTGCTATGCCAAACATGCAACCTGAACATCTAGAGTGACAGGTTAGTCATTCTGTTTGTCTGGAGTTTGAACAGGAAGAATGCAAGAAATTAACTTTGCCTGCTGAACTCTTTGTAGAAATCAGATTGAATTTCTTTTGAGGGCTCTCAGGTTTACATTTGTAAAATAATCTGTTATGTTTTTTAAAAATGTGAATAGCTGCTTTACATAGGAAAACAGTAAAATAAAATTGATTGTTAAAAAATATGTGTGTGTGTAAAGGTGCTTCTTATTTCCACAGCATCTGTTACTGTTACTTAAGTTTCAAAGCCTTTTTGGTGTCGTTTTGAAATTGGAGGTATTGGCAAAAACAGAGCCCGCAAATCCAATCCAGTAGATAATGACTGAATTATTATTTATTTCCACTGTTTTGTTTTATTACATTCATTTTCAAACTTTGATATCTACCAGTTTCTTCTGTATAGCTTGTAAAAAATATAAATACCCAAAGTGTACCGATGACCTAATAAATCAGTCTCACAGGTGGTGAAGCTGATGGGTACCTGTGTTTAGTGGAATCCATAGGTGGTCCTGGTGCACCCTGAAGTGTGAAACAGTGCTCTGGGTGAAAAAGTGTGGGCAGGGAAATGTGTGAGCAAAAGAACAAGGAAAAGAAAAATTAACAATCTCAAATTGAAAAAGAAAAATCTTAAAAAGAAAGACGTGTGGCTAATGGTGTTTCAGTCTTGGTTGGTGTCATTTCGCATAGACCAATTACCTACAGTCTGGATGGACTAGAGCCTAGATATCAGCATCAGTCAAATCCCGTGGTTAAAGCGTTAACTAGATGCCCATTCATTTCTGAAGAAGTGTGGCAGAGAGCAAAGGCGTGTACCTATCAGCTGTTCCTAATTAAGAAAGTAAACACTCCCAACATGCACTGAGGCGCAGGGAGTGGCTCAGGTTTCTTACACTTCGCTGCTGTGGGGAAAAGGAGAAGTCATTAACAGCGGCTTGGGCTCTGGGATTGCTGACCGCGTAGGGGCACTGCAGGCGCCCCGCTGAGCCGCGCTCCGGGAGGAGACAGGCGCCGCCCTCCGCCCGCGCGGGCCTAGGACCTCCCCTACAGGTGAGTGACGCGTGAAGTCCCAGCACCGGCAGAGACGGGACACCGCTTTCCTGCAGCCAGAGTTCCTGACCCAGCCGGGAGCAAGCCGCGGAGCAAGTTCGGCCCCACGACCATGGTGAAAAGGCTCTTCCTGCTCACAGTGTGAATAACAGGTGAAAAATGGGGGTAGGGGAAAGAACTTTCTAATCCACTCCCTGGGGTCAGGTTGGGGGCAAGTTACTAGAAAGCGGAATCCATAGGCGGCAAAGTTGAGTGTATGTATGTGTCCCGCACATCACTTTTCCTTTTGATTTTCGCAGAATATGCTTTCCTAACCAAAGTAAGCTTGTAGGGTGGGAGGGGCAGAGGGGAGAGAAGGGTGGGAAAGGGTGCAGAGAAGGGCTTGGAGGTAAATGTGACCACAGAACCTCTCCTCCCTTTAGTTCAATCAGCCCTTTACCTGTAATTCTGCCTGGCGCTTACCCATACAAAGATATTAGACTCCTGGATGAAACCCTCCTGCCTTCCTCTGGGTATTCTCATGGTTAGAATATTGTGTTGAATCATCACACTGGAAAGATCTTAAATGAGGGTTCAGCTAAACTTTCATTTGTTTCTGCAAAGTGACAGAAAGCATCCCCGCCCCCCAAAAATCAACAACTGAATTTTCAATATAAGCTCTCACCAAACAATGAAAGAATAATCATAAGTAATTAAACGGGAGTCCATGAGTTAAGGATATGAATTCTGAAGCAGGAGGGTGATAGGTTCAAAGCTTGGCTTTGTCACTAATTACTTTGCCCCTTTGCAAGTTTCTTAGCCTAAGCCTCAAAAGTTTGTCTATACAAACATCATGGGAGGATCTGCCACATAGGGCTTTCTTTGATGGGAACCGAACCCTTAGCAAGTGTTCTGTAAATGGTACCTCCTGTTAGCATTAAGAATAAGCTGCTCTGCCAAAGGAGCCGTTGTCAGGGAGGGCTAGCTGAACTGGGGAGACCAGACAGTCTGTATTAGGATGCTGGAGTTGAACTGCTTCCCAGCAAGTGGGTCCAGGCCAGGCGGGAGGGTGACAGGTGGGCTAGGATCATCTCTCTGAGTAGCAACGAAATGACCTGGCTTCTTTCCATTTTTCGGATAGAGTACGTGATGGCAAATTCAGACATATTTGCTCCTCGATTACTTTTCTTTTGAAAAACTCATATTTATATTAATGTTATTTCTAAAGAGAAAATAGAATTTTAGAGTAAGAGAGTTACACAGAATCTCATATTGTGGGATTCATGCCACTTGAGTTTTATAAAGGAAACTGCTTTGGAATAACGTTCATCAGTTTAGACTGTATAATCCATGTCCTTATGTTTCAGCACATATTGAATTGTTTGAATTGAAGTGATGTCTTTCATTTGTGTTGATGGACAAGAAACATGAAGAAATGATACTTGTGTTTTGTCAGTCTCTACCTCTTAAGCTTGAATTACAGGAAAGTGGCTTTATTTTATAAAGTTTTACTTAAAGGGCACTTTTGTCAATGGTGTTAGATATTAATGTTGCTAATTTTCTTGAGGGCAACAACTTAGTATCTGTGACTAGTTATTTTCATTGATGTAATTTTTATCTTGTTATTTTATTAAATAAAACAACCAAATCATTTGCAGTATACCCTAACTTAATATCATCAGTGTTTTAATGGATTCTTTTTTCAAATTGCAGAGCTGAAATTCTCCAGTGTGCTTATAATTAGATATTGACTGGAGAATTGTGGATAGAATTCTAAAGCCAACCTAACTGAAGTTTGCTATCTTATTGTCCTCTGGGGTCTGATCATTTTTAGTACAGTTTAGCTAAAAACTTACAAAAGAATTAAATTGATTTAGAATAATTTAGAGTTCCAATATTCAATAAACATTTTTCAAAGAGGAAATATACTTTTATGCTGAATTTACATTTTGTTATATATCCTTTAACCAAATTATTTGCCTTTATATTTATTAATAGACATATGTCTACATGAAAAATTGTAGCCTCCGTTAAGATATATTTACTTAACCATATTTGAAATTCATTTGAGATTAATCTATTTAACCACATAATTGGGTGTAAGTCTTTCTAGTTAAAATCTGTTTAGATAGATTTAGATATAAACTTTATATCTATAAAGTTTTTCTACTATTTCTAATGTGCATAACATTTTATTATAAACTATTAAATGTTTTGGTCAATCAGAGAGAGAAAGAGAGAAGAGAGTGACAGAGGGAGACTCAGCAATGATAAAAAAAAATTAACTTTTCCAGTTATATTCATAGTGTAATATGTGTGTAACATGTATTTTAGGCATGCAATTAAAAGTTCTATACCTGACTCTTGTTTTAATTTCCTAAAATAAGAAGCATCCTATACTTTTAATCAAAATAGAAAACCAATGCTAACCATCCATTTGCTTATATAGATTCATTTATTACAATGTAGATGGGGGATTCACAGTTGCTAGTGATAGGCTTCATATGAAAGCTTAGATTTTTAAAAATATTTAATATAGGCCATTTGAAACTACAACCTCTGAGAAAGGAATTCTGAATATTCTCCCTTTACACTAAAGTTAGTCATTCTGTTGCAAAAATTAATTTATATCTTTAAAATGATCAAGTATAGTGATTTCCTCACTTTCACAACATAATCTCAACTACGAAACTTAACTAATACCACTGCTTCTAGGAGTTGTCCTATTTAAGTAACAAGGGTGTTATCTTAATAGCATAGATGACTAAAGGAAAAACTTATCATCTCCCAGAGCCTAATAAAGGAGCTCAGGAGTAGAGAGTATCAATTTTTTTGCAGCCAATAGACAAACAGGAAAAATGAATCGTGATCTTTGTGAAGTCAACCTTAGAATTTATTCTGGGAAGCTCAGGTGAAGCAGAAAATCCGTGAGCTCCACCACACCAGTAATTCCAGAAGATGCTGCTGGCAGACTAAGCAGCAACTCCCAGACGCACTGGTAGCAAGATGCTCTGAGTGCCTTAATACAAATTTACTTCTTCTACTGTTTCTGCTTTCTTTATCTCCCTGAGGGCACCTTGAGAAGAATAAAATGCATGGCATTGGTACCATGCAAATTTGCAACAGAATGGTAAAGGCTTGACATTTCCAATTATATTCCACTTGAACTGAGGGCAGTGGCATGATTACATAGAAGGGTATTTGATCCATATCTTGTTTAGTCCTCTCTTAGATTCAAGGATTATAATACATTATTTCTATCTCAAAACCAACAATTGTGGACTGCAACCAATATCACTTAATTAAGTGATAGTTTGTATATGCCAACTTTTACTTTTACTGTCTCTGCAAATAAAGCACATTTTAAGGAAAAATATGAAGCCAAATGTTTCCCAGAAACCATCACTCTGTTAACTCTTTTCCTTTTTTTAGAGAACTAGATACTGGAGGGAATTATAGATGCTTTGTCTCATTTTCTTGAAGTGATGTAATTGCATATGCCTCTGCTCTTCTCTACTCCAAAGTTCCAGGTCATAACTTTGAGAAAACAGCTTTATTTTGGAGATGAGTACATAATTGTAACTTTCTAATGCTTCTTCAAGCTGAAACAATATTTTATTAAAAAGACTCTCCATGTTATACTCTTATCTCATAATTGAAATACACACTTGCTATTCTAGTGTGATACTTTCTGTTCTTTTTTAAGCAACTTTTATTGGGGATTTGGGTGAGAGAGGTGTAACATGTATTCCTTGTATATGACTTAGAAAGTACATACAAAATAAAAAATATCATCATCACTCATAATCTCTTAGCTTTTAATTTTATTAATATAATATACCTCTCTGTATGTTGGATGTATTCAATATTTTGTGTATGTTTTATCTATATGCCTGCATATATTCACTCACTTTAGAAGAAACAAAAATGAAATAGCAATAATTCTGTTCTAAAGGATCTAGTAGTCAAATTAACTAAAATAAAATATGGTTATAGAGAGAAAGCAGTAAGTAATTAGAGAGCTACAGAAAATTTCCTGTGACAGTTCAGAAGCAAAAGAAATTGTCTTTGGCTGGGAAATACAGGGAAGTTAGCACCTGTATATATTATATATTACATATACTGTGTATTTGTAATATGTAATATATATAAACACACACACAAAGCATCTATAATTCCATCCAGTATCTAGTTCTCTAAAAAAAGGAAATGTATATACACAGTGTGTATATATATGCATATATACACACTGTATATATAGCACACTGTATATATACATATATATACAGGTGCTAACTACAGGGAAATTAAATATATATGTGTGTATATATGTGTAAATATGTTACATATAATATATAATTATATATATAATATATAAAATGTGTTATATATATAATCAGAGATATATATAATCAGAGAATTATATAATCAAAGATATATAATTATCTTTGTAAAATCATGAGCACTGTGATACTTTGTGCACCTTATGGCCTCAGAAATAAGAGGCTACAGATATAGATACAGGCTATATCTTCTGCACCTAGCATGGTAGCAGGTGCAGAGAAGGAACTTATGAAATATTTGTTGAATATACAAACAAGTGAACCAAATTTTCCACTTTTAGACACGTAAACATTTAATTAACCCATGCTTGGGTAACAGGAAGTTACTGACCCATTTGATTTCATTTGTGCTAGAATTTACTTCCTGTCCTCTGGCCTCATTCTGGTCACAAGGTAACTGGTAAGTCCTGGCAAGCCCACATCTAGGCAGGAATGCAGAGCAGAGGGTAGTAAACCACGGATGCTTCCAATGATCTCAGGTCTCAGCATTGCTGGAATGCTGATGCTTTCTAACACTGCCTCCTCAGGCTCCAGATCTCATTGACCTCCTCTGACCAACTCTACCTCTCCAAGTACTTCCAGTGCTGTTGATTTCTCCAAAACTTAATTGCTGACCTATCTAATTCCCTGTCTTTCCAGCTCCATTGTTTCAGGACAAAATGAAAAAGCAAATAACCAAACTTATTAAATAAGTGATCTTATTTTACACACAATCTAAGTCAATAATCTCCAGCCTAAGGGTCTACATAGATTTGTAACAACCATCTTTCTCCTTCAAGTTGCAGTTTATTACGTTCTCCCAAAATAACTGTGAGCATCCCAAGTAAGACCACCAGGCTTCTAGACCTGTAATTTTTTCTTTCTTCATAAATTCTCTCACTCTTTGCTATTCATGACTTCTCTGTTATTCTCCTCTTAAGACTTTGAGAAAACTTTCTCAGATGCTTATATCTACCAAGTCTTTATAATTTAGAAAATTTTTACAAGAGCCCTAGCAGATTTTAATTTGCTATGAATCATGGTAAACGGAAATGGGAACATGAGGATGAGAAACTATTTGAATTTATAGATCTATGCCTCACCTCAATGCGTTTGCTTGTTTTGTTCTTTATTTTTTCTTTTTTTGTTTTGTTGTTGTTGTTGTTGTTGCTGCTGTTTTGAGACAGTCTCACTCTATTGCTCATGCTGGAGTGCAGTGGTGCAATCTCGGCTCACTGCAACCTCCGGGTCCAGGTTTAAGCAAGTCCCATTCCTCAGCCTCCTAAGTAGCTGGGATTACAAGTATGTGCCACCACACCCAGCTAATTTTTGTATTTCACTTCACTATTAATACTAACAATGGGACTTTTACCAAATCATGTTCTTACCTCTCAGATATTTAAATTATTTGAATGTTTTATTTAGCTAATTTTTAGATCAGACATGATCAATATTATTTCTTACTCAAATATTATATGCTGCCTGTGAATGAAAATTTTATCCTATTTTTATTTTATTACATTAAATTCTATTCACTTGTCTTCCTTCCTAAACTCAGAGAATAATGTAAGAGCCTTGGAAATCATTTCATCACATCTTCTGAGGTCTTCTGAAGCTGGCTATGAGCTACTTCAGCATAGATTACAAGTTTGCCACTATAATTACATTGCAATTATTTGCCCTCTTTAATGATATCTTTGGTTATTTCTTATGAATGCAAATAAAGAGTGAGCCAGTTGGAAAGCCACTGCAATGACTTTGCAGTCCATCGCTGCCAATTTTCACTTTGTGATTATAAGAAGCTGCTATCAGTGATTCTTCACTTCCAAATATCCCCAGTTTCTGGTGAAGGGAGCAAGCCGTTTGGTTCTTAGATGGCCTTCTTGTTATGCTCTGACATGGTGGAAGGGTCCAGGCAGCTCTCTGGAGTCTCTTTTATAAGGGCACTAATCACATTCATGAAGTCTCCACCATCATGACCTAATCACCTCCTAAAGTCCCCAGCTCTTAATACTATTGCATTGGGGATTAAGCTTCAACATGTAAGTTTTGTGAGGATGCAAACATTCAGACCATAACAGAGGTAAGCCATTTAGGAGGCGGATGCAATAATCCAAGAAAAAGATGATGGTGGCTTTACTTAGGGTTATAGCAGTGGAAAGCAAAGCCTTCAAATTTGGATTGTGTTAGTGGTACAGTGAATAGGACTTACTTTTATGTAATAGGCCTTGGCTTATGGTGAAAGAGGGAAAAACGAGACAAAGTATTAGTTTTGATGCCTAGATGGCAAAGAATTCTGGAGAATGAAACTCTAGAACATGAGGGAAAGTCAGTGGTTCTGTTTCAGCCATGTAGATAATGAGATGCCTGGGACACATCTAAGCAGAGATTAGGTAGCTGGTGACATGCATCTGAGGCTCAGCAGAGACGCTGGGCTGGAGGTGGATTAGATTACCCAAAAGAATGAATAGGCAGAGAAGAAAGCATGGCTGAGAATGGACTACTCAAATAAGCCAGGATGTGGTGCTCATAGAAAGGAGGAGACAGCAAAGGAGACTAGTGTGGAGGCCTGTGAGATAGCAGGAAATTAGAGCAAGGCAATTGTTATTCGTGGTTTGTCTCAAAAGCATCAAGAGGAAAGTGTTTAAAAAAGGAAAATCAATCTTGTCAAATGTTGCTAAGAGGTAGAGAAATGAGGAGAGAAAGTGAACTATTTGGCTAGGTATAGGCTCTTGGAACATGGGTGGAGAGGTGGAGGTAAGGCTAAATTAAAGGAATATATGGCAAAATATAAGTCTAGATCCATGAGGAAGAAGGAAGTGTTCAGGCCCCAAGGTAGTTACTGGGGGATCTCAGTAGGGGATGTTAATAATCCTTTTGGTGGGTTACTAGAATGACAAAATCCAAGGGCAAAACTCAAGTTTTAGAAGCTGGAGTAACCTGTGTTATCTGTGTAACCAAATAGCCCAGACCAAGTTCTATGAATGAGTAACTTGGATTCAGGGTTCGTTGGGCTCATGAAGCATGTTGTGTCTGTGTCCCCAGGGCCTCATAAAATATCCACGTGGCTTCTGACATATAGAGTTACTTTGCCTGGTGACTAAGCTTCTGTGTCTCTGGCATGAGTCCTCCAGGTGTCCTGCATGAGACAGATTTCTGCCAATGATATGTTATCAGAGGATGCCATTTCCAACTAGAGAAGCACCATTCTTTGAGCAAGAAGATAGCAATAGAAAAGGGAGTAAGGTATAAATGAAAAATGACAATACAAGGTAGAAAGCAGAATGATGACAGCAGTGAATTCAAAGGCCATGGGGTGACTTAAAGATGTCCCACTGGGGACTAAAAGGGAACAGACAGACATCTGAACCTGCAGTGAAGAGGGCCCTCTGCTGCCAGGGGAATTGGTGAGAAGAGACTCAATGGCATGAAGTTTCATTAGATTACAAGGCCTGGTGTGAAGAAGTGTTTCAATTTGGAGCTTAGAGAGGTAGGTTTGGGTGGAATTGAAGAAAGCCTGAAAGTCAGGTTAAGGGACTTGGGTTGTATTTATTAAGAAATATACCAAGATGGTTTGTGACCAAAAAGGTGATGTGATGATCAAAATGGTAAAAGCATAAAATGAGACTCCAGCCAAGCATTCAGCCTGAAGGCTGTAACAAAGTGCCTAGTGAGTTTAACAACATTCTACAAGGAAAATGATACATCAGGGATTTTTTGAGAATAGCAGGATAGCTTTTCTGGGTTTTTTCCTGGTATTCTGAAGAGTTAGGACATAAAATTTCCTAATTTTTATTCATCTTACCCAACCCAAACAACCTGATTTGAAAAGAAAAGGAGGAAATCCACTCCCCACCACACATACCTTTTTATTTTTTAAAAAAGAAAACTGAACTCTCTCTTGCCCATCTTTTTATTCTGGCCATATTTCCTAAAATCTTATAGGCTTGGAGCCATGATAACTGAATTTTCAATTTCTGCAAAATGGAATGACCAGAAAATATTATACTTTACATCTCTGGTCACACCCTAATGCCATTTATATGAACATATAAAGGAGGAGATTATTCACATCTGACCACAGTTTCCAGAGCCTGAAGGAGACCTAAAGAATATTACATCATACCCAATCAACTCTTCAAGTCAGAGCCTGATTTTAGCTGCCTAGAATTGCAGTTGTGTTCTGCTGACTGAGGCAAGGTTCAGCCAGTTTGGGTGAGTTACTGCAGTAGAAGGAATATGATCCCTTATACAGAATTATACAAATCAATACAATCATATTTATTTTGCTAGAAATATATCTGAAACCTTCTTACCAAATTGCTCAATCCATACTTGTCTTGAGTTACTGCTTCTGTAGTTTTTCATTTACATAATACATTTTTCTGTATTTTTGCTCACATATGACATACTACTTAAAAACTTTCTAAAATATTCTTATACTGATACAGCAAAACACTCAAATAAGAAGCTAATTTATGAATGCATTATAGGGACAAATTATTAATACTATTCTCACATTTAGGGTGTCCTCAGACCATCTCAAAGAGGAGAGCAAGATGACTATGATGGCTCACCAGTACCCGTCTTGGATCTTCATCAATGAGAGGACATTCATAACCAGGTAAACACACACCTTATAGTATACATCATCCTAACCACCAGTCATTTCTGGAATACACCATTCGAAGTTTTCTAAGCATGATATACGATCAACAAGATCAATAATATGAATCATCAGTAGAGACACTGGATAAGAAGTTGAAAAAATATGTTCCTAAAGACTGCCTAATTTACTCTCTCATGGAACAATCACTCATATTTTATTTAACAGTGGTTTAATTTTATTAAAAGTGACATTTCTGTTTTAATAGTAGGAATAATATTGAAGAGCATCATTAAGTGAAAGATCTAAGGCTTCTCATAAACGGTAGTTCTAAAGAATTAACCCCAGGGCCCAAAACATTATATACTGTCCTAACCTCTCCCTCCCTTGCTCCACATGACACTTTATTTTTACTGGTCCCCTCTTGACATTAGATAATGCAACATATGGCCAACATCCACAACTGTTTTCTAATACACAACAAACAGCATCTCATATTGCTTTGGGAACAGTAGAGTAGGGGCTTAAAAGCTACTAGAGTAAAGATGAAAACTGAAACTGGCCAAGCTATTGCAGAGGCTGGAGGCTGAGAGGAGATGAAATCATGAAAAACCAAGAGATACTGAAACATGACCCAAAACCTATGGGGAATGAAAAAATGAATAAAGCCAAACAAATGATAGAGAGAAGAGGAAGTGAATGATCCAGGATTGAGCAGTAGGAAAGTGAAGGCAACAAATATGTTCAAAGACTAAAATAAAACCACAGCTGAAAGCTAAGGATGAACTATAAACGGTGGGGAAAAGACATGACCCAAAGGATAAAGGATTCAGATTCATTCCTCAAACACTTATTCATTGCTCACTGTGAACAGGGGTTCTTCTGGACCCTGAGCATTCAGCAATGAACCAAACAAAACCCTTACTCTCATGGGGTTATATCATAAAGTTGGATACAATCAATACGTAAGATAAATGCTGAGAAAATGGAGTAAAGAGTGCTGGACATAGAGAGCGGAAAAAGTTCTGTTTTCATATAACCTAGTTCCTTCCTCAGTGAGGAGGAACCACTGGAGGAAAAGCCTGCAGAAAGAAAGAAAGAAAGCCATGCAGGTACCACAGGTATTCCAGGGGCAAGGGGGAGAGCAACTCCATGGCCCCAAGGCAGATGCAAATTTGTAAGGGTCAGAGAGGTTGGTGTGGGGAAATGGAAGTAGAAACACAGTAGAAGATGAGCCCAAATGGAGTCAGAGCATGTAGAGTTTAATAGGCCATTATGAGGCTTAGTCTTTCCCATTAAATAAGATGAGAAGCTGTGGAAGGATATTGAGTGACAGTATCATCTGGCTGCTGTGTTAAGAACAGAGTGAAGAGGGGACAACCGTGGAGACAGAGAAGCTACCAAGGAGCTGTCAGTCCATGGTGGAGATGAAGCCAGCCTGAACCAAGGTGGCAGCAGTAGAGGTAGAGAAACAATCATCAGATTCTGGAGATATTTTGAAGACAGACACTATAGGATTTCCTGAAGCGTTGGACATAGGGTATGAAAGAAAGGGAATAACCAAGGTTAATTCTAAGGATTTTGATCTAGAAAAATGGGGTTAACATTTTCTGTAATCATGAGGAGAAACAGGAGCTACAGGAGGAGCAGGTTTGCAGTTGAGGATCCGGAGTTCAGTCCTGGACACATTACGTTTGAGAGTGAATAAGAAGCATTTCTCAAAAATAGGGTCCATGGACCTCCTTCTTCTGAATCAGATGCCTGTTCACAGTACAGACCCTGGGCTTCACCCTAGAACCAATGATGTGATTCTGATGCATACTGAAGTCTGAGAACAAATGCTCAGAGTAGGAAAGGATTAAAGTTCTGAGAACTTCTGACCTAACATAAACGAAATTCCTGGAGCTGGGGGAAATCTCTGCCAGGCTGTCACCAGAAATTATAACAATGTCACTGACCAACTGTGATATCCAGCATACCACAAATCTGGCAAACACCCCTACTCATTTATTCACTTGACAAGTAATTTTTTAGCTCCCTCTCTGTACTAGGCATCGTTGTAGGGAACAAGACAAAAATTAGCAATTTATTGAGGTATTTTTATTTTCCTGGACAGAAATACATGAAAACAATGGAAATTAATAGTAAAACAAAGTCTTCATAATCAAAATTTTGGTTTCATCAAATTTCATGAGGATTACATATGATCAGTAAAATAAGAGGTCCTGATAGTAATAATAGCATAGAAGGCAACGTAACGTTTGTATCCTACTACCGGATGAGAATTCTCTGAGTGTAGAAACTTCCCTGTTCAAAGGGTATTGGCATAGGTTAGCTTTGTGCTCTAATGACTAAGCTTCTAGTTGCTGTTTCATCGCCTGGAGTCATCATTGCTTGCTACTTCACATAGTGTGCTGGGTGGAAAAAAAAAAGGTTTGTTATGGTTACTTCCAAGTGTTTTCACTTTAGGTGATAGGCTGAAATCTGAGCACTTTAGAGGTGAATAAATGCTAACTTTGCATTTTTTAAAAAACAAATTAATGGAGAAGTTTAAGTCCAGTTTTAGAATGCAGATCAGATTTCACTCTCAGAAACTATCGGACTTTTTCTGCTACTTAGAAACCTAATATAAACCTTGTAGCCTATGCCTCTTCTAACAGCAGCTCAAAAGGCACGTGTACATTCCTGCCCTCAGTAAATAAGTTTAATTAGCATGATGTAATAAATTTTAGCAGAAAGTGTATTATTCCAAACAGTTTCTTTTTCCAAGCATGTTGGCCGGCAACCTTTGTTGAAACAAAGGAACCAGCCACCTGCATCTCTAAGCACAAATCAAACACAAAGAGCCAGTGTTCCAGAGGCTACCTCCTACCTGGACAGTAGAGCCAGAAGGCAATATTTGCCCAGGTTTCATGTACAGGGTCTTCTCCTGATCAAAGGAATAGGAGCAAACATTGCGTGCCCCAGTGAGTCCTGAAGGTAAGTTTCTAAGAAGATGGCATCATTCTCCTGAAGAATGTTGAATACCTGTCTTTAATTAAAGCATAGGAGAGCCTGTCCTGATGCATTTGTATAAGGAGTTAGAATTTTAAAATAAGCCAGAGACAAAAGATTTTAACCACATATTTAGGAGCATCTACTTTTAAAAATTAGAATTTTTGTCCACGTGGGGGGTTGCTTTTAAAAATTCACATTATTCATGTTTGATGACCCAGTGAAATAAAAAGAAGTTATTGTGAGAGACTGGTTATCACATCTGTTCTAATGTCACAAAAAGGTTAATAACATCATCATGAGATATGTGAAAGAAGGACGCTCATTAAGCTTTTTATATATCTGACATTTTCAATAAGCATATATTGTCAACAGTCATTGAGCTTATTGATCTGACTTAATAATCTATTATTCCTAGTAACATTTATCTACTTTGCAGTTACCTATTTTATCAATTAAGGAGATTTAAAAACAGTGAGATCATTTGTCTGCCCAAAATATACTAAAAATGTTCTCATAGAAAGTCCAATGAAGTCAAAATTCAAAGACTCCAGAAATGCCTTACACATATGGAATTTACTTGAATTTCTGGATGTGTGAATTTTCTATTCTGTATTCCCTAAGCAAATAACTTTTGAAAGATACCAGGACAGTAAAGGAGAGGAGGAGAGGGGAGGGGAGGGGAGGGGAAGGGGTGAGGCCGTCCTACTCTTATGAAGCTTGAAATCTGAAGCTGTAGCTCACACCTGACCCTTTATCAGAACCACCTGGAGGTTTCTTTAAGAGAAAGATTGCTAGGCCCCATCACCAGAGTTTCTGATTCAGGAGTTATAGGGTGTGGTGAATATTTGCATGTCTAGGATTCCAGGTGGTAAAGATGCTGCTAGTCTAGGGAATCACACTTTTAGGTCCACAGAGATCTAAAGACCTGAAATAAATTGACATGTGTTCTGAGCCAAGGAACCCAGTTTAAAGCCCTAGTTTAAACAAGAGCTCAAGAAGCCTTCTCCCTAGAAACAGTGTTTATACAGAGATCTGAGTGAGGAGGGAGCTATGAAGGTTCAGGGGAGTGAGTGGGAGAGCGTTCCTGACACAGAAAATCTGCCAGAAATCCTTATGGCCATGGAGCAGAGTTTCAATGAGTGAAAGGTGCCCAGGATGCTGCGGTGCAGGACACAGTGAAAATGTCTCTTGAAAGGAGGCTGAAGAGGAAGGCAGGAGACCAAACAGGGCTTAACCTGCCATAAGGATGTGGGGGTTTTATCCCAAGATCAATGGAAAGACATTTAAGACATTTGAGGATGTTAACAAAGCAGATGATATGGTTAGATACATTCTACATACTCTGGATTTAGTGTGGAGAATGTTTGGAGGATGCCCAGAATAGCAGCAAGGAGTTTGCTTATTATTTTTTGTTGAAAGTAAAGATAACCAGTGGTGAAATTCATGGCGGCATTCCTGAAGAACAAAGTCAGAGCCAGTGAGTGTAAGAGCCTGTGTGTTAAGAAAGCTCCCATTTTCAGACTCATGCTCATGTTGATGACCCTGAGAATCACTGGCCCCCTGTTGTGTTTCAGACCCTCTAGTAACAATCCCAAACATCCAGGGGGGCAAAAGGCATATCAGTATAATAAATGAAAGACTTCATTAAATAGGATCGATAGATTCTTCCTCCCAAGAAAGCAAGAGGCATCAGACTATGAAGTCAAGGTAGTCATTCTCAATAAGCACAAAAGTCCCTAGCTCTTCAAACACAAAGGGTGTGATTTTACAGCAAGCTTGCATCTGCTCCCACAATGATTGGCATTGTGTGGCACACCTGTGTTTACTTTTCCAACTCACTTTTAAAAAAAGAGCTATAAGGCTTGTCTCAGAAAAACAAGAAATAAAAGGCTACCCCATGGACAAATGAGAAGCAAGACCCAAATATGAGCTAAGTACCAGCTTAATTGCTCCATTCCCTCATCTCTGCCTTGCAGGTTGTTGAGGTTTGGGGTACAGATGAATCCATCCTTCCAGGAGTGAGCCTAGTATCTAATAGATAGCTCTTCAGTCCTTGCCCCCTTCCCTCTCTCTTGCATCCAGTGGTCCCCAGTGCCCATTGCTCCTATCTTTGTGTCCATGTGTACCGAGTGTTAAACTCACTTATAAGTGAGAACATGCAATATTTGGTTTTCTGTTTCTCTATCAGTTCACTTAAGATAATAGCCCCAGCTGCACCCATATTGCTGCAAAGGGCATAATTTTGCTCATTTTCATGGCTGCAGAGTATTCCATGGTATATATATACCACATTGTCCTTATCCAATCCAGCCCTCATGGGCACCTGGGTTGATTCCATGTCTTTGTAATTGTGAATAGTGTTGTGATAAACATAGGGGTGCATATGTCTTTTTGGTAGAATGATTTATTTTCCTTTGGGTAATAATCCCAGTAAAGGGATTATTGGGTTGAAAGGTAGTTCAACTTTTGGGTCTTTGAGAAATCTCCAAACTGCTTTCCACAATGACTGGACTAATTTACATTCCCACCAACAGTGTGTAAGTGGGCAAAAGACATGGACAGATACTTCTCAAAAGAAGACATACAAGCAGCCAACAAACATAAAAAAGTGTTCATTGTCACTAATCAGAGCAATGCAAGTCAAAACCACAGTGAGATACCATCTCACATCAGTCAGAATGGCTTTTGTCAAAAAGTCAAAAAATAACTTTTGACTTTTGTTGGCAAGCCTGCGGAAAAAAAGGGAAAACTCCTCAGGTATTTGAAGTTGGAAGAGTGAGACAGAATTCATAGCTTTCTGATAATTTAGAATTTGCATTTTTACTTCAGTCAAGATAGCCTACCTCTCCACAAATTTCTCAGTTTCCAGACTTTGGAACTCAGTCCCTTCATTTGCAATGGAAATGTGAATAACCTATTTTGCTAGCTGAGGAGGGTCTCTATGCAAAGACTGAAAAGCATTCTTTCTTCATCATTTGAACCAGGAGATGAGGCCAAAAGCAAAAAGATCTGGAGCCATGGCTGTTTATGAAAGAGGAGCCAAAGTTTGTCATTTTAATTCCAGGATTCAAATGGACAGAAATAAAGGACAAAGTGTGTTTGGAGAATTCTGCTTCTGTCTGCAGACATCAGTAATATGGAATGATGATTTGTCTTGGCAAATGGCTTCATGAGAAGGCTTTATTCAGTTCTTTTCTGTGTCCTCATATTTCCTGTCTATCTTTCCAAAAACACACAAGAGTATATATTAAATTTTTATGAACCTACAAAATATCATGAAAGTATCACACATTTCTTATACAGAATTTATAGGCCAGTTGCAGTGGCTCATGCTTGTAATCCCAGTACTTTAGGAGGGCAAGACAGGTGGATCACCTGAGGTCAGGAGTTCGAGACCAGCCTGGCCAACATGTGAAAACCCATCTCTACTAAAAATACAAAAAAAAAAAAAAATTAGTTGGGCCTGGTGGCAGGCACTTGTAATCCCAGCTACTCAGGAGACTGAGGCAGAAGAATCACTGGAACCCACAAGATGGAGATTGCAGTGAGCTCAGATCATGCCATTGCACTCCAGCCTGGGCAATAAGAGCAAAACTCCACCTCAAAAAAAAAAAAAAAAAAGAATTTATAAGGTATACAGAATTACAGCATATGAAATAAAAATCACAACCTTAATTCCTAGCAAATAATCACTTTATTATCTTTACATATTTAATGTAATGTTTAATATGCTTAATTTTAATATTTCATAGTTATTTTCTAAAAATATATAATTTTGGCCCAGTGCAGTAGCTCACATCTGTAATCTCAGCACTTTGGGAGGCTGAAGTGGGCAGATCACCCGAGGTCAGGAGTTCGAGACCAGCCTGACCAACATGGAGAAACCCCATCTCTACTAAAAATACAAAATTAGCCAGCATGGTGGCGCATGCCTGTGATCCCAGCTACTCAGGAGGCTGAGGTAGGAGAACCCAGGAGGCAAAGGTTGCAATGAGCTGAGATCACACCACTGCACTCCAGCCTGAGCAACAAGAGCAAAACTTCATTTCCAATATATATATATTTGGAACTATATATATATAGTTTTAAATTCAGCTTTTTGAACCTGACATATGAAATTGTTAAATAGTATCACTGCTAAAATTTAACATCATGAGCAAAATCAATGGAAAAAAGAAAACCTGTGAAAGAGAACTAATTAGCATTATCCTTTTCTGCCTCAGTTTTTCACCTGATGGAGACTGTTTCAAATGTTTTTGGTTCCTGCTCTTAAATATGGCAACACACACAGTGGAATGTTGTTCTTAAAGCTGCTGTCACTATGCAGCACGGTGTCTGACTGATTGGAACCATGAACATTTTTCAGCAAGTCTCCAAGAAGCAGAAGTAACTCAAACTCAGAAAGTACAGCCAGGGGCTAAATATGCCTTTGGCGGCTTCATTGAGTGTGTTTTCCCCTGAGGTTCATTTGTTCATTTGTATCACGTGGAAGTCTCTGAAGTTTTATTTAGGGTGATGGCGTATGACAGTATTTATGCTTTGCCCTTAGTGGGTTCAAATTGTAAGAAACACTTTGTAAAGAGTAGAACAGGGTTCTTGGTTTTTAGGGAAGGAATAGTTTAGCCACTTAATTATGTTGTAAGTCATTATTAAAACAAGAGGAAAAAATCTCTTAGTACAACTAATAGTTGACATCCACTCTATGGACATGAGACATAATTCACTTTCACCCATAATCTTGTCCCACATTCATGCATATTACAGTTTTATAAAATTAAATAAAAATTGTTTCTTCCAGCCAGCCAAATATCTAATAAGATTGAGTAATTCACTTGTTGCTAAGTGCATTATTCATGGCAAACGTCAGAATGCAAGTAATTACCATCTGCTGAGCAGCTGCAATACAGGCCACAAAGTGCAAAGTACACCTAAGCATTTTACAGTAAACTCTGGGTCCACTATTACTCATTAAAACCAAGCTGGAGCCTTAAAGGAACAGGACGCTGGGATTGCCTTACCATCCCTCTCCCTGACTTGCTCCCCACCAAGGTCAGTCTCTCCCTGGCTAGCTCTCTTCCAGAGCCATGATGAAGAATCATGGATATTCCTCAGCTCATACCAGGATTCTCTCTCCATACTGCCTGTGGCAGAGTGCCAACTTCCATCCTGGAGAAACCTATAATTTACATGTTCATTTAGCTAAAAGTCCAGTTTATATGGCAGTTTGGTATTCTTCAGTTTAGTGAAAACACCATCCTTATTATATAGTGTTTGATGATGTTTTAAAACATCCTTGTTACATATTGTGATACAGTGTTTCATGTTCCAAAAAGCAAAATCTTTTCCTAGAAAATCAATTTTTTGTGTCTCACATAAAAAGTGTGAGAACCTTGTGTCTATTTCTTGGGCATGCCTTGGACATCATAGATTTGTAAACTGGAAAACTGGACACAGAATCCATTTCTTATCACTTATTTTAAAGTGTTTTAAGGGACATCGAACAGTCTGTGCTAAGCAGTCTGGTCATGCTGGAAGGTGAACTTTTTTACAGGTTTGAGAGGGAAAGGTGCACAGATTCTTTTTGAGGGGGTCCATATGTAACATTTAGGTACTAAAATTACCATTGACAGGTCACAGTGTAAATTAAATCAGTGTTCCTCTTATTGACTAGAGACTGCCCAGATAACACTTTAATGATTGCCTTTGAGTGTCCTAAACCAGACAATCCCTGTAACTATTTTAGGTCCCTTCTGGACTTTAGAACATTCCATATACATGGGACATTTGTTCAGCTTTCCTTGGAACATCAACCTCATTTCTGCCCTCTGCCGCACCAGTGCTGCCGTGCTCTCACTCATCTTGCTGTCTCTATCTCGTCTCATGCTCAAATCTGTCTTCCACATTCTACCTAGTGATCCTTAGTACCATCCTGTCTTTCCCCTGCCTAGAATCTTCAAAAGCCACCCATTGTCTGCAAAGTGAATTCCAAGTTTCTTAAAATGATTCATGGGGCTCATTCATTGCTCAGCATTCCCCGTTTTACAAGTTGTATTCTTGGAATCCCAACTCTGAGTTTTTTCTGCGAACTATAGAAATAACTACATGTCCTTGTTCATGTTGTTTCTTGCCAGGTAAGCTCTTTACACTCTTCTTTTCCTGTTTAATTCTTATCCACCACGGCTTACCATCAGTAACATCTATTCCTTAGAACTCTCTCCCACCCTCTTCGTATAACTAAGGCATCTTGATGGTGCTCACACAGCAACTGTAGCATGTTCAATAAATGACGTTCTGTGGGATGGTGTAATGTGAAAGATTCAGATGACCAATTTGACATCTTCAACGTGTTCTTCCCCTAATGCCAAGTTAAATTAGACTGTTACATTAGACACATTGTTTTATAAACTAATCATTTTCAAAAATTTCTCTGGTAAGGTACATGATTAAAAGAAATGTTTGGACAGCATTCACCATTGCTATAGTTTGTTCACACAACTTTGAAATTTTCCTTTCTAATTTCTTGCTTTGTATCGCACTACTAATTTACCTAATTTTATTCAAGTACATTAGTTTACTGAGCTCTAATCAGCAACACCAAAATCCTTTAAAGTGCAATTAATATTCAATCTAAAGAGTCTACTCCTGGTGAGAAAAATATGGAAGACTTCTGTAGTATCCAGCTACCCTGCATTACAGAGTGGATTACAGATTGGAACACTTTCTCTGCAAAGAGCCAGATTATAAATATTTCAGGCTTTGTAGGCCATATGGTTGCTGTCACAACTACTCAGCTCTGCAGTTATAACAGAAAAACAGCCATAGACAATGAGCAGACAAATTAGTGTGGTGATATTCCAATATAAGTTTATTTACGAAAACAGGCAGCTTGGGACCACAGTTTGCCAACACCCCGTGTCATTTGGAGACTTATTTCAATTGAGGATTTAGTCAGGCTCTATTCAGGTTCAGAAACATTTTCCAACTGCACGTGATCCAGAGGTAAACACTTTGAAGGCCACTCATACTATACTATATAATGTACTTTTATCAGAAGCAGAAGCTGAGGGAATAAAATTATGTGAGGCTCCATTTGCTATTGTAACAACTCTCAAAGCTCAGCATAACAGGAGTTGCATCCAAGTGTCCCTGAAATTTCTTTCCTGAGTAATTTATTTATGGTGAAATTTCTTAATGGTATCTGGCACTAAACAATGAGCACTATAAATCGTGTGCATGTTCTCGGCCAGTAGTATAATTTTTAGGAAATATCCTATGCCAATGACCCCAGGAGAACAAAATCAGTGTGACCAATGATATTTAGAAGAGACATGTTCGTTAACATTAAAAATTTAAAGTAATCCATTCAGGAAATGGCCCGACAGCATGGAGGACTTCGGGAGAATCTTTTTTATGGCAATTGTGTGAAGTGTATTGATCCTTGAAAATGTCACTTTGAAAATTACAAAGGCAAAATATATGTTTACATGATTTCAAACATGTAACAGTCAGTATATACAAATTCTGTCACTCAATATTCAGTATTTATTGAAGAAGAGTCTACTGTGAGCAAGTTTCTGATCTGAGAAACAAGAACACAGGAGTGAATAAAGTGGACCAAACTTTCTGCCCTCTCATTTTCTCATAAGACAGAGATAGATATGGAGGATCAAAGGGATTTTAGAAATTGAAATACTTGGAATTTTAATATCATGGTTTGTTGGGGGCCAGAATTTGTCAAGTTCCTGGTATGCATCAAGTACTCTTCCAGGCACAAAATACAGTGTGAACAAAACATGTACATGCCCCTGCCCTGTTGGAGCTACATTCAATGGAGGTGACAGAACCAAAGGAAATAAGTAAAGTATATAGAAGGTGACTCAGGGACAGGGGCAAAGGAGGAAATCAAGATATAAAATGCTGGGAGAAGGTGAACTTTTAGATTGGGTGATCAGGAAGGATTTCTTGAGAAGTTGACTTTTGATTAAATAATTAAAGAAGATGAATCAGCTGGCAAGGTGCAAGTTTGGGAGAAGGTCACTCGAGGCAGAGGGATTAGCAAGTGCAAAGGCCACAAGATGGGCGTGTGCCTGGAGTGGCCAAGGAACACCAGGGGAGGGGCTGGTGGTTGCATGGAGTGAGTGAAGGGTGGGAGGAAATGAGATGGAAGAGGTAACAGCAGACCAGTCGCATCCTGCCTTTTAAGTCATTGTAAGGATGTTGGTTTTTAATCTGAAGAACAAGAAGACATTGCAGAGTGTGGAGCAAAGAGGAGAGATGGTCAGGTTTGCATTAAAACAGTTTCTGCTGTTGAGAGTTAACAACAGAAACAGGGAGGCTTCTAGGAGGCTGCTGCAATAATCCAGGTGACAAATGATGTCATCTCAAGAAGAACATCTCGAGACATGGAGACACTGAGAGAAAGATAGAATAGAGATGTGATAAGAGCCAGTGTTCCCACTGCCAGGGCCCACCTGCCACAAAGGGTGAGATAAGTCAGGCGCATTCCTTACTGTAGCTTTATTCCCAGTAGGAGGCACAGGGAGGAGTTTCTAGGCAAGAAAGTGCTGGATCACTCACCAGCACATCTGTTCTCAGATCTTGATACCCAGCTGGAAGGGGCAGGAAGGAAGAGGGCTCCTCCCCTACAAGCTTTCCAGGCCAGAGCCTGCCATTGCCAGCTGTGTGGGGCAGGCCTGGAGAGGAGCACCCCTGCCAAAGTAGCAGTAAGCCTTTGCTCACTGTGGCTTCACTCACCCAGCTGGGATCTTTGACTTCTGTGGTTGCCTTTAATGCTCTAAACAGCCCTCACAAGTAGGGTGGATCACCTTCATTTCACAGCTGTGGAAATTCAGGGAGACTAAGTGGCTTACACAAGGTAACACAGATTTGGAGAGCTGGGGCACCGGTGTCCCATCCCATGCTCTGGGCACACAGGAGGGAGTAATGTGTAGAGAGACAGTATCAGACACAACCAAGTTCTTAATTTAGGTTGGTTTTAAATGTTGAAATACATAAAAGAATATGAAATCAAATTTCTGTTTCGTGGCTGCCTCCTGCTACAGAACACTCTTCTCACCATTCTTGTCCTGAATCATTTTCCAGCATTTTCCCACCTTTGGTTGTTTATTTATGAATTGGCACCTTCAACATTTGTTGATGTTTTAAGAATGCTTCCATTTCCAGTGACCAATGTTAAAGTGACAGAGCAGTAAAGATTCCATTAAACTATTTATTTCTGTGTCAAACCTTTATAAAAGTACCATTATCACCTTTTACTTTTAAAAAGCTTAAGACTGATTGTAATTGAACTTTTTATTTTTATTTCTAGAGAACAACTTAATTCTTTATTGAAGACCTATAACATTTTTTATAAGAACCAGAAAAATCTGCATATTTTATATGGAGAGGTAAGCTCATTGAAGAAAGGCAATCCAGTTTTATTCACACACACACACACCCAATTCTGGAAGAAACAGGTGAAAGTTTAACTTGATTATGATTCTTATTTTTAGACTTGGACTTGGAACACTTGGGACTTTCTAAGTAGTTTTGAGATAGAAAACATTTAAAAATTTTAATGACATATTTTCTATTTTAAAAATAGAGTATGAATATTTTTAACAGCATTTCCACTGAAGATTTATCACAATACTTTCTTACAAATGCACCAGAATGTATATAGAAAGATATTCACTGTGATGTCATTTGTAATGGAGAAAATTTGAAGATGTCTCTACTAATTAAGGATTATTCAGTAAATCATGATGCATCTGTAATGTCAAATTTGATTTGGTTTTTTAAATGAATGCATTGAATTCCAATAAATGTGCACTGTATCAAAATAAAAATTTTAAAATATTAAAGAAAGAATTAGGAAAGTCCTGAAGCTAGAAAGCATTTAACTTGTAAGTTCAGGGGTACAAGTGCAAGTTTGTTACATAGATAAACATGTGTCATGGTGTTTTTTTTTGTTGTACAGATTACTTCATCATCCAGCTATTGAGCCAACTACCCATTAGTTATTTTTCCTGGTCTTATTCCTCCTCCCAATTTCCACCCTTTGATAGGCACCAGTGTCTGTGGTTCTCCTCTATGTGTTCATGTGCTCTCATCATGTAGCTCCCATTTATAAGTGAGAGCATACAGTATTTTGTTTTCTGTTCCTGTGTCAGTTTGCTAAGAATGATGGCCTCTAGCTCCATCCCTGCAAAGGACATGATCTTGTTCTTTTTTATGGTTGCATAGTATTCCATGGTGTACATATGCCACATTTTCTTTATCCAGTCTATCATTGATGGGAATTTAGGCTGAGTCCATGTCTTCACTATTATAAATAGTGCTGCAATGAACATATGTGTGCATGTGTCTTTATAACAAAATGATTTATTTTCCACTGGGCATATCCCCAATAATGGGATTGATAGGTCAAATGGTATTTCTGTCTTTAGGTCTTTGAAGAATCAACATACTGCCTTTCTCAATGATTGGACTAATTTACACTCCTACCAGAAGTGTATAAGGATTCCTTTTCTCCACAACCTCACCAGTATCTGTTACTTTTTGACTTTTTAATAGTAGCCATTCTGACTAGTGTGAGATGTTATCTCATTGTGGTTTTGATTTGCATTTCTCTAATGATCAGTTATGTAGAGGTTTTCCATATGATTGCTGGCCACATGTATGTCTTCTTTTCAGAAGTGTCTGCTCATGTCCTTTGCCCACTTTTTAATGGGGTTGTTTATTTTTTTTTTCCTTGTAAATTGTCTAAGTTCCTTGTAGATGCTGAAAATTAGATCTTTGTCAGATGCATAGTTTGCAAAAATATTCTCCCATTCTGTAGATTGTCTGTTTACTCTGCTGATAGTTTCTTTTGCTGTACAGCACTCTTTAATTAGATCTCATTTGCCAGTTTTTGGTTTTGTTGCAATTGCTTTTGGCATCTTCATCATGAAATCTTTGCACATAGATTTGTCTACGTCCTGGATGTTATTACCTAGGTTATACTCTTTGTCTACGTCCTGGATGTTATTACCTAGGTTATACTCCAGCGTTTTTATAGTTTTAGGTTTTATATTTAAATCATTAGTCCATCTTGAGTTATTTTTTGTATATGATGTAAAGAAGGGATCCAGTTTTAATTTTCTGCATATGGCTAACCAGTTATCTTAGCACCATTTATTGAGTAGGGAATCCTTTCCCTATTGCTTGTTTTTGTCAGATTTGTTGCAGATCAGATATTTGTAGGTATGCAGTATCATTTCTGGGTTCTCTATTCTGTTCCATCAGTCTGTGTGTCTGTTCTTGTACCAGTACCATGCTGTTTTGGTTACTATAGCTCCGTAGCATATTTTGAAGTCAGGTAGTGTGATGCCTCCAGCTTTGTTCTTTTGCTTCGGATTGCCTTGGCTATCCAGGCTCTTCTGGACCTATATGAATTTTAAAATAGTTTTTTCTAGTTCTGTGAAGAATGTAAATGGTAGTTTAATGGAAATAGCATTGAATCTATAAATTGCTTTGGGCAGTATGGCCATTTTAACATTGATTCTTCCTAACCTTGAGTATGGAATGTTTTTCCATTTCTTTGTGTCAGCTGTGATTTCTCTGAGCAGTAACTTAAGTTCTCTTTGTAGATATCTTTCACTTATGTTGTTAGCTGTATTCCTAGGTATTTTATTCTTTCTGTGGGAGTTTGTTTGGGATTTGGCTCTCGGCTTGACTGTTGTTGTTGTATAGGAATGCTAGCAATTTTTGCACATTTATTTTGTATCCTGAGACTTTGCTGAAGTTCCTTATCAGCTTAAGAAGCTTTTGGGCTGAGATGTTGGGGTTTTCTAGATATAAATCATGTCATCTGAAAACAGGGATACTTTGACTTCCTCTCTTACTATTTGAATGCCCTTTATTTCTTCAATGCATTTTTAGGAGTGCAACTGGCAGGCTAGTGTACAAAGTGGCCTTAGGTTTACTTTTTTTCTTTAAAAAAAAAAAATTCAGTGCTTCATTCTCCACAGGTCTCTTCACTCAGCCTTGTATTCTGATAGGGCTCACTTTACATATTTACAATATCTTCTGGCCAGAGGACATTAGAATTTTCTACTCCTAATTTAAATCTTCAAATTTCATGGCACAGCAAGGACTTTAGGCAACCATGATTAAATCTGCAGTTTGGACGGAAGGAAATTTACAAAGCACTCTGGCCTTTCCTACTAAGCTTAAATGATTTAGTTCAAATGGGTATTTAAATTACTTTCCCAAATTTAATAATATACTGAATTAAATAACTAATCCCTTTATAAAGAAGTGGGCCTAATTTTAAGTTATTTCAACATTGTCCTATATCTTAAATTTTTAATATATATAATTATAAAAATATAAAATTTAGGAAAAGATTAAAACTAGGAAAATGATTATTTATATTTTAATTCAAAAGTTTCTGCAAAATTCGTGATGTTAAATTTGTTTCCTTTAGGTAAGTGTTTGAGTTTTGGTATTATGAACATTCAAGTTGAGGCATATTCTTTTCAATTCTGTACATCAGTGCTCTATCTATAATACAAAAGTTTTTTAGGCTGGGCACAGTAACTCAAGCCTATAATACCAGCACTTTGGGAGGCCGAGGTGCACAGATCACCTGAAGTCAGGAGTTCGAGATCAATATGGCCAGAAACCCTGTCTCTACTTAAAACAATGCAAAAATTAGCCGGGCGTGGTGGCACATGCCTGTAATCCCAACTACTGGGGAGGCTGAGACAGGAGAATCACCGGAACCCAGGAGGTAGAGGTTGCAGTGAGCCAAGATCACACTACTGTACTCCAGTCTGGGCAACAGAGCAAGACTCTGTCTTCAAAATTAAAAAAAAAAAAAAGGTTATTTAATTTTTAAAAATAGTTTCATGTTTTATATAATTTTTAAAGCTATATGAAGTGATAAGTGTACATACAGGCTATCAGACTTTTCAATCTTTACACACTGGTCAATAAAGTCATAATTCAGAATTTTTCAAATCTTCTGACACTGTTTAAAAGTGGCAGTCCTTGGATGACAATATGTGGCTTTATTCATCTTTGATTAATCAATCAATTAATGAAACAAATATTTATTGAGTGTCTACCATGTACCAGACACCATTTTAAAAGATGGAGATATAGCAATGAAGAATTTAACAACCTCAGCAGAGTAGTGAGGTTTCTTTTTTTTCAGAGTTTCTATGAGTTTTTGATACAAAGGCTTAATTGAGTTCTAGTTAGGCAGAGAAAGAATGCTATCCACCATTAACTAAACTATATAATCTATATCATACACAGTCATTTCAAGGAACAAATTGTGTTGGTTGCTGAAAACAGCTGATTGGTAACTAACCTCTTAGTAATCTGAAATGCAAATCAAAAGTGGAAGAAGTGTGAAACTTTGTTTCAGGAGTGATTCCAAAGCAAGTTTACCAGCCAAAGAAATAATAAAGAGTAATATAGAGCACCTATTGAATAGCAGGTGCTATGAATTAGGAAATATCATAATGTCTGTTTTTCAGATGAGAAAACCCAAGCTTAAAGGTGGCCAGCAACTTGTCCAAGGCCACAACTAGGAAGTGGCCGAGCCAGGTTTGAGCACAGGTCTGTGTGATTTCAGAGTCTGGAGTTTTCATTATGCTCTCAAATAAGAATTGAGTTATTAAATGTTGTCTAACAATCTATTTTTCATAACATTAATAATAGTTAATGGATGTTAAAATAGGTATTTTGTGGCTGGCATATGACTTTGGTTAGTTTCTGTATTTTCCAAAGTTCTTATAACAGAAAACATTACTTTAACATCGGAAAATGACTTTGCTATATATATACAATGACTATTTATACTTTAATTCAAAAGTTTCCACAAAATTCACTATGTTAAGCTTGCTTCCTTCTTCTATTATACTATATTTCTAATTTTAAAGAAATTCTTCAAATGCTGTTGTTTTTACAAAAATATCACATCTACCCAGGTTCGGTGGCTCACACCTGTAATCCTAGCACTTTGGGAGGCTGAGGCGGGCAGGTCATGAAGTCAAGAAATTGAGATCATCCTGGCCAACATAGTGAAACCCCATCTCTACTAAAAATACAAAAAAAAAAATTAACTGGGCATAATGGCATTTGCCTGTAGTCCCAGCTACTTGGGAGGCTGAGGCAGGAGAATCGCTTGAACCTGGGAGGCAGAGGTTGCAATGAGCCAAGATCACGCCACTGCACTCCAGCCTGATGACAGAGAGAGCCTCCATCTCAAAAAAAACCATATCTATAATGTTTTGAATTTTACAACATATTTTCATATATATTATTTTACTTGTTCTGCATAACTTTTTGAGTTAAATTTTTTTCTGTTAAGAAATGAAGAAATAGCTGCTAAATCTTTAAATAGTTTTTTTCTGATTTCTCATTCATTACAGTTTTTAAATCTGCTTTAATTTTAAATTAAACAAAATTAGAGAATTAAAATTCTACTTAATTGAAGAATCATAGAGTTCAGAAAGTATTTTAACGTACTGCGCCCTCTGGTGGACATGCCATTACCATTTTGATTTACTCACTTATCTGGGTATAGCTATTTTAAAAAATAAAAGAATGTTTTAAAAATAGAACTCTTTTGTAGATAAATTGGAAAGCCAAACAGTATCCCTGGGATTTCTTTTTAACTAAGGTTTCTTATGCCCTTAATATATCATCTTCAGTTAAAACATTTACTTCTATAAATAATACAAAAACAATCTGGGGGATTATTGATTTCTTCCTTAGACTGAAGATGGCAAACTAATGGTTGAAGGAATGCTGGACATTTTCTGGGGAGTAAAACGACCTATACAACTAAAAATACAAGATGAGAAGCCATTCTCTTCTTTTACCACGATGAAGTTATCGGATGTCTTCTCCAGCAAAGGGTAAGCTATCTTTCATGTTTTTAATTCCTCAGAAGATGATCTTCATATCTAGTTTTATTGTGTGCGCTCTTAATAAGGGAAGCTTAGGCTTGTGTGGAAATGATTATACACAATCTCACTTTATTTCCCAACAACTCCATTAAGTAGGTGTTCAGAAACCAGGGCTCTTCAAGATTAGCTAATTGTGCAAGATCTGCAATTACAATGTGGCAGAACTGGACTGGACCTTACTTCTGTCTGGGCTCCACAGCTGCAGTCTCGACTCCTCTACTCTGTTACTTCTTTCCTGGAGACTGCATTCCCTCATTGGAAAAGACAAAATATAAAGGCAGAATTTACCCTGGCCTGGTTTCTAAAATAAGAGAATAAAATCTAAGTGTCTTATTTCCTTGGAACAAAGGGCTCCTCCTGCTTTGTACCAGGGAAACTTAATGATGCTCCATCTGATTGTCCCAATCCTTTTCAACAGAGTACCCCAAAATGCAATTGAAGTTAAATAAATGGACAAAACAGTCCCCTGTGTGAGTTTATGCAAGTGTACCTTGGATATCCAGGTTGGGCTGATTTTTTCCTTACCCCTTTACAAGTTTTAGAAAAATTGATATCCCCAGCAAGAATCATACCTATATAAAAGTTCCTTTCATCCTTTTTTCCATCTCTTCTTCTTTTATAGTCCTTTACTCTCCAAATTAACCCACTTTGTATATACATTGAGATACCAAGCCTTCTTTTCATACCATTTATCCTTCCATCTATTGTTAGATGAGCTGGTATCATTGTTAGATGAGCTGGTATCATTGTTAGATGAGCTGGCATCCTATCAGAGGAGACAATGGAGAAAGAGCTTCCAGGACAATTTGCCTGATGTGATCTTTGGCCACAACTAAGGAAAATCAGTTATCACCTTGACAGAAATCTGCTTTTCATTTGGAAAAAAATAGCACTACTATGATTTTCACCTTCCCAATATTTCTCAAACATTACACTACTGCCATGCTGAATGTTTTGTAATTCCCTACACATTTCATGGAATTTCTAATTTTCCTGACTCTACCTGGAAGTCTACCTGCTTCTCCACATCAATTTGTCTGACTGTCCTCCAACAATGCTTTAAGACTCAGCTCAGATAACATGTTCTTCAGAATGCAATTTCTGACCCCTCAGTCTATACTAGGTGCACTGAAAACTTTTCTATATCACTTGACACACACGCAGTCAATTTTATTTTTGTATACTTGTCTCCTTGTCTATAGCGTAAGCTTCTTGGTGTTAGGGAATGTGCTTTATTCATCTTTGCATCCCAGTGTTAAATGTGTGCCTGGCACAAAGAAGAGATTCAAAACATAGAATAGAGTAAAATCCTCAGAAGCCTGTGGTTAAATTACGTCTGCTTTGTTGTGACTATTTGGTCCCTCTACTATCTATCTCTTGTCTCCCATCCAAGCTAAGGATTACCAATGAGCTTAGGGCTCAGAGCCTAAGGAAGAACAGAAGGGAGGCTGCAGGCTGAGGCAGACTGAGAAAGCCCCGTATTTCTCACTTCAGGTAGCTGATGACTGATAGAGCTGATGATTCTAAGTAACAAGGAGCATTATTTAAAAGGAAAAATTACTCATGGGCTCTGCTTTCAGGAAAGGGTATAAGATATGAATTTACAAAATTAACTACCATACTTTATATTACCTAAGACCTCATTGCAAAATTCTGTGAACAGCCACATCTGTTTGATGCATTTTAATTTTTTAATTCATGAAAATGTAATAAATATCAAACATTAAAGGAAAATGTCAAAGAGATGAAGTAAGGTAATTGTAGTATCACCTTAAGTCATCATTATTTTGAATGGCTTTACCAAGATATGTTCTAAGTTTTATTCTATTTTTAATTGACAAATAATAATTCTATACATTTATGGAATACAACATGTTTTATGCATATATGCATTGTAGAATGAACAAAACAGGTTAATTAACATATCAATCATATCAAATATTTCTTTTTTGTGGTGAGAATAGAAAATATAAAAATTTCTCTCCTTTAACTCTTTTGAAATATACAATATGTTATTATTAACCAAGATATTTTTTAAGTTCTCAAATGTAAAACCCATGTTCCTAGCAATTCTGAATTTTTGAATGAGTTTCAAGAACCCATGTGGATAAGGTAATATCCCTCTCCATATACTGCCGCAGGCTTTAAAATAATATCCTCGGGATACACCTGCTATAGGATCAATTTACGTTTTGCATTGTTTATTAGTATATTGCTGTGAAACAAACAGGAATCGGCTCTCTTTTTGTTTAAAGTTGAGAAAAATTACCTAGAAACCTTCATCAGCTTGTCCTTTTCCAAAGTAACAAGACTGACAATAGAACATTTGGCAAAAAAAGATTCCATTCCTTATATATACACACACAGCCACATGCACACAAGAGCAAGATTAGATTTGGCTGTCATTAATTCGCCAAGAATATTTCCTGGGAGCCAGCTAAACATTCAGGCAGGAAGGCACAGCATTATTGGAAATGGCTTTTCCCCAGCTTCTGCTTTGCTAATGGGGTAAGGTATCATTTCTGTTGTTGTTTCAATCCAATCCTAGACACCCTCCCTCTGGTTGTTTCATTTAAGATCACATCCACTTAAATTCTCAACCTTTAATAGTGAAAAGAAATTGACTATTTCCTTACTCTTAAACTTCTCCTGTTTCCTTTTTCCCACACTGGGCATCTCTGGGCAAAACTTATACCTCTGCTCTTGCAAGATGACAGATTTTATGTCTGCAGCAGGTAAACGTGGAGTAAATGACATGGAACTTCAGCTGCAGGAAGTGCTGTAATCTTGTGTCTTTCAGTTCACTCTTTGAGAGAATTGTTGGTCTTGTCACTTTAGTTTGTTTTAATTATGTTTGAAATGAATCACACGGAGGAAGTACCAGCTTAATTGGAGTGAAGAAGCTTTTTAAAAAATCAGTTTATCTGAGCTCTAACCACTTGTTACCCTTTATGGAAACAATTCTATGGGCAGTGCTTTGGTCTCTCATATCTGGTACAAGTGTTTTGGAAATCTTTCATTAACAAAAGAAAAGAACAGCCTTTTTAAGGTTGTATTTGCTTACACTATTTTTCACTTCTGTTTTTAATCTTTCCAAACTCAGCTTTTGCATATTTTGGACAAGTCAGAGCAGAATAACATAAAGAGCATGAACTGGACAGGTGTACATTTGAATAATTTCAGTGGTGGTTTTTTTTCTTACAATATGGGAGGGAAGTGACCATATTCTATTTGTCTATCAAAATTCTACCTCCTTTTTATTTTTAAACTCTTTAGAAAGTCTCCCCACAGTTTAAATTTGCAAATGACCTGTAATACATCCTGAACTTTGGTCAGAGCAAGGAAGTCTCATGTTTGGGCAAGTTAAACTATTTGATATTACATAAAGTTCCAACCAGTTTTCTCTTGAAAACTCTGGATAACTGCCCTAGAGCTTGGTCATGTGCACAGTTGCCTGGGGTAATGCTTCAAATTACACAATCCAGAGCTGAAAACTGGTGTTTTCTGCTGTAGATGGTGGAAAAGATAAGAGGCCAAACACAGAATATATTGGACCACTTCTGGCAGCCTGTATTTGTGTGACAACACTAAGCTGTTACGTCTGCCCAGGTCACCAAGAATTTGCCCGGCATCCCTGGGATTCTTATCTTTAGCCTTATGAAATAGCATCACGTTACTTTGCATTTTTAGTTTCTGTTTTTCATTGGTATTGCCTTTTCCATTGCTAACCTTCCTTCTATGATAATTATACCGGCCACTTTCTGATTATTAAGCTGCTATAGATTGGGGAAATGGATAATTTTATTTGCCATAAGACTAATTAGATTCTGAGTCAGGACCTGGTAGTTTTTCTTTGAGTTAAAGTTATTACCTACAGTTGGGCTTTATGACATTTGTTTGGGTTGGCTGCATTCTGAAATTAACAAATATATTAGGATTACTTTCTCTACCTCATAAGGCTATTGCGAGACTCACGTGATATATTAACCATAAAACAGACTTCAAAAGAATTCAAAAGTAACGAAGAAAGGGGATGATTTTTTTCATATTCACTGCCCTTAATATTAATACATACTTTTTGTTGCCACCAATGACATTTGGGAAGAGTCAGTACCACAAATTCCCTGTAAGTGAATATATTTTAGTCATAAGGAAAAGAGACATTATTGAAGAGACTCTTAAATAATAGCAACCACTTGCCTAGAAAGATCCAGGAACACTTTGGGTCCCTAATGGTTCCTGGCCTATCAGGAATGATATGGATAGAGATGCTGGTGATGATAATGTTGATGGCAAGGGAGATGAGGATAATTATAATTATTTTTAATCCATATTGCACGCTTACCATTTTCAGGGCACTGTTTCAAGAATTTTATACAAAGTAACTCTTTTCATCCTCACAACAACCCTATCCTACCTCATACCATTATCATTTCCATTTTACAGATGAGGACACAGGCACAGAGAGAATAAGAAAGTTGTTTGAGACCCGATAAATAACATAAAATTGAGTTTTGACCTGCCGTAAAAATAAACACTTGTCAGGTTTCATTTGTTCTGAGCACTTAAAATTGTTAGTTTATCTGTGAAATAATAATTTTCTGGCCAAAATGTCTCATACATTTTCCATCTTTGTAAACTACATTCTTCATGGTAATCAAGATAGGGGCTTAAAAGATAGGCCCCATATTTTCTCATTTTAGAACCACTCTACCTAACAATGTTTTGACTGCAATAGGTACTCAATACATATTGACAGAATGTATAAAAAATACTTTTATACCTAAACTCTCCTAAGAGTATTATCTAATATCTTGTAACAATTGATCATCTTGGTTTCTGCTAATTCAGTTTGAACATATGTTTTACAGAATCTATATAACTTGCACTTCAGTGTGTAACTGAATTATGATGTCGAAGATATGCTCTGTAAAAGTACAGGAAGTATTTAAAATACATACTGACCACTTTGGTATGAATGTAATTTTAATATCATAAAATTGTTATAACTTTGGATGATATATCCACCTACAGAGGCCCACAGTACTACTATATTAATATTGTAAATCTAGAAACCATCATAGGCTTCACTATGAATGGAACTAATGTTATTTACAAGATTTCTTACTTTTCAGAATGACACGCTGGGGGGAATTTGATGATCTCTATCATATTAGCGAGCTAGACAGGACCCAGATTCCAATGTCTGAAACAAGGAATTCCCAGGAAGGTCAGTATCAAAATCTTATTAATTGGGAGACTTAGTTTTTAATTAATGTAAAGTATGACCCTATATGTTTCCCTGAAATCCAACGTTTTTCATACCACTACACAATAAACTCTTGTTTCATATGTACATATATTTTTTTAAATGTCTTGGGAGCATGGTAACTTAAGTCACTGCAGTACTTGTATGATGTTTAAGAACTTTACTTTGATATATAAAATGTAATTTTAAAAGCAATTATATTAAGTCACTTAGGTTTATTAGAATGGGGAAAGCTAATAGTTTAAATAAAGTTTGTATTCATGAAACTGTCCAGTATTTTCCCCAAAGCTTAGAAACATTTGTCATTTTCAATAGCTGTATATGTTAGACCAAGCCCATCAGACCTAATTATATATATTTTTAGAAGTTGAACATGTTAGTTTGTTAATAGATATTTAAATAACTTCTCAGAAAGACACAGATATACTGGAGTCAATTTTATATTTGATGAAGTTATTTCAAAGATATTTTTTAAAAGATAAATACATTGAAGGATCATATGGATTCATACTGAACTTGTCAAACCAATGGGAAATGCCAGCTCCAGTGACATGTGACATTAGTAATTGTAATCATAATGGTGATGATGTGAGAGTAATAATAATGATATTGATAGCTGTAATCTGTTAAGACTCTTCTAAGTATCAGGCATGGTACTTTGTATTTTATACAGATTTTTTCATGTAATTCTCATATACACATCAGATTCAAAGAGTAGCAGATGCTGTGACTGAAGCTAGAGTGAGGGGTGGTGGACAGGGTTCACGTGCCTGAAACGGGGCTGTGATTTGCCAAGTCAGTTCAGTGTGACAAGGGTATCCCACTAGCATTAACTTCATAAGCCTACCAGCAACTTCCAATGTTTGTTTTCTTTTTGTTCATGTGATTCTCAATTCTGCCTCCTCTCCTACTCCACAAGAACCCAGATCCTATGACAAACATAGGGTTCCCTTATCTTTGTCTCATGGGATCTTTACATCTTGTTATATACGGGCCCTTCCGATTATCCCTTTAAAAAATCTGTTAAACCTAAGGAAATTCCAGTATCTTGGCATCAAATACATCATAAAAAATCTATTTGTATTTAAACACCAGTGCTAGAGAAGGAAGAAATATCTCATTCCTATTTGATGATATTCTAATTAAAATAGAAAATTGTTTAAAATCCTAAAGTAAAATAAAACACAAATGCCGCCAAATGGTCTTACTCTTACATATTAATATGCACAGTAGAGGAAATTGTAAAAGATGCTATCTACTGGATATAAGCAGAAAGGGGGCCAGAAGGCAGGTTTGAATCTTCTGCATCTTAGGCTAGTAACACATTGTAACTCAGTTCAATTCCATTTAAACACCTTCTGCCTACCCAATAGGCACTAGAGCTGTTCAATGCTACGCTATAATTTTATACTCTAAAATCTGCTGTAGAAATTGTGGTAATTTAATAATCAAATTTTGACTAATAAATTATGAATCATTGTTGAATATACATGACTCAATGAGAAGAAATAATAAGATAGTGGGCAACTAAGGTAAAAAGTCATTCATGTCATACTTCTGGAATGTTCTAAAAAGAATATAATGTGAATTATCTTTGTGATATATTACTATTAATAGTAGGCACTAGTCCAAAGCATACTATTCCTTTTGCTTTTACAAAAGATGGGGAAAAAAATCTTTCAATGCTCCATATATCATGTAAATGGCTTCTCAAAGAGCTTTCTGTAGTTTTATAGGAAAACTAAGGCCCAATGTTTATTTTTCAAGGGAAGATCCAATGCACTTGGAGCCAAAGTATAATATGGATCCAGACCTGATGCTACCATAAGTACCATGTCCATAGGAAAGCCACTTCAACTCACTGTACTTTTCTTACCTATAAGAGATTAGATTGATAAAGTTTCAGGTTTATTCTGGCTCTAACATTCTGAAATGCCATAAAATGCACTCCCCAATAAATTAAGATTAAAGGAATCCCCAAGCCCCAAACATGATAATTGTAATCATTTCTTACAAAACATAAGAATGAGACCTAAGAATTTTATATGAGATGCCAGCAGAATTTGCTATCTGAGTCAGTCTCAGGCAACATTTAATAAGTAAATATGCAGCTAAGCAGTGGACTATGATGCTTTTACACAGCCAGCAAATAGCGATATTCCTAAATTAATGAAAGCATATACAGATCCACTCAGGATGCTAGGAGACAAGCAGCTAATTGATATGAGCTTATAATCTGTATTCTTCCCAGGCTGTTTATCTTATGACACCAGCACCCTGAAGCCACATGCAGAGGAGGAACCAGACTCCCCAATGCTCTATAGAACCATGAGTGAAGCAACCCTCGTGAGAAAAAGGATGAAACCTCCGATGATGGACAGAAAAGAAAGACAGAAAAATAGGGCCTCTATTAACGGACACTTCTATAACCATGAAGTAAGTGAGTTATAATTCCATTAATGTAATACAAAATAAGGTTGCCTGTTTCACTTAACAATACCACTCAATTCAATTTGCAATTTAAATTCATAATAATAGTAGTAGTAGCATGTCTAACATTTTCGGGGCGCTCTCTATGTGCTAGATATTAAACTAAATGTTTTAAATAGATTTTTACTGAATTATCTTATTAATCACTAAAACAATCCTGTGAAACATATACCATTATTTTCTCTACTTGACATATAAGCTAACTGAGGCTTATGAAGATTAAGCAATTTGTCTTAGATTATACTACTTTTAAGTAGTAACTCTCAACCCGAACCCAGCTTTGTCTGACTCCAGAACACAAGTTTTTAACCACCATGATGTATGAACTCTATCTAAGTGGCAGACACGGTGCCAAGCATTAAAAACATGCAGATGAGGCAGCTGATGTCTCGGCCAGCATGGAGCTCAGGGATTGAGCAGGGAAACCAACATACCAAATATAACATTGGAATCATGTAAGTGTTACAGAGAGGCTGGATCAAAAGACATTTGATCATCAGCATTTAAATAAAAGGAAAAAGCTGCAGGCCAATTTATTCCCATAAATCAAACTTCTCATGTTGCCGT
Organism: Plecturocebus donacophilus; assembly: GCA_004027715.1. Classification (NCBI taxonomy): domain Eukaryota; kingdom Metazoa; phylum Chordata; class Mammalia; order Primates; family Pitheciidae; genus Plecturocebus; species Plecturocebus donacophilus. The sequence goes on from PVKP010016397.1 coordinate 42,019, forward strand.
GTTCCCTTCCAGGTGTTTTACCTGTACAGACATCCTTTTTATATGAGTTTAGTTGTAGTTTCAATACAATTCACATTCTGATTTTTCATTTAATACGTGTTAAATTTATATGTGACTTTCCGTGGTGCTCGTAAGACATTACATTTTGCTGAAGTAGGAAATATCATTTTTTCCAGAATTCAAATATTTTTCATGTGACGTACCTTAGCAAAATACTTAGCACTTACACTGTGCCAGCTATCCTCTGAGGCCTTTAATAAGAAATCTGAACTCATTTCTTTGTAGGCTTTTTCCTGTAAGGATTTCTACCTTATTTCCTTCTTCTTCTACCCTTGGGTATTGATAGTGTGTCTTTGGGGCCTGGTGGGAGAAACCTCTCTTCTCAGTTCTTTATTCATATCAGAATTTTCTGGTTCCAGAATTATCCTGATAGTTATAAAGTAGCATTGATAGTCCCCCAGGGGTAGGCAGCTACCAGCTGTCCCGGTTCTCTTCTCAGAAATTGTGTCGCATGTCATTATCTTGTTGGGTAATTTGTGCTGAAGAAAGAAAGCCACATTGCTTTAAGCAAGCGGTTTTCAGATTGGATCACTTGTGCTGAAAATGAAATTGACACTAGGTTGGCAGCACAGGATGGTGGTTAAATGCTTGGGACCCGGAGCTTGACAGCCTGGTTTTACATTCTTGCTGAGCAAGTAAGTTTAAAACCTCCTCAATCTCCTGGTCTTAGTTCCTTCATTCTTCTTACTTTACAAGGTTGTTGATGAGATGGAATGAAATGGGGTAAATTAAGGATAAGAATAGTAACTGGCACAAAAGAAGAACTCAGTTTGCATTAGTTTATGTTGTTGCTGTTGACTAAATAAGCTCAAGCTGGGACTGTAGATATTTTACACAAATGTCATTCCCTGCAATTTAATAACTAGCAGAAAACAATACAAACAAAAAAGAAAAAGCAAAGCATTCTATCAACCATTATACAGTGATGGCACCAAGGAATTTTAGTGGATATGTTTCATAAGTTGCTGTATGTCATAAGACATGTTTTTACACTAGGAAACCCTTGTTAATGCCAATATTGTTAGGCTGCGAATAACACACATATTAAAGGCTTACATTGTGATATCTGGAGATCAGTTATGGTGAATATGATTTAACTAGTAGTATATTTCTATACATGCAATAGTAAATGATAACAGGTTTCATTATACATTTTGACCAACACAACTGCTATAAAGACTACAAATTTAAAATACTGCTCTGAAAAACATGATTTCAAATTCACTATATGTTGACATTTTAAAAGGACTCTTAGAGATTAGTCTTACTCTCTTATTTTATAAATGAAATCATTTATTAAATATATGTTAAGTGAGTCAGTAAAGATGTTAAGTGAGTTGACAAAGTTGGAGTTAGTGGTTAGTTAGTGGGCACTAAAATCTAGGTCCTGAATGCTAATCCATGTTATTATCATACTACATGAAGCTTCACATAAACAACATCAAACCACATGTACAACATACTCTCACCATAGTGCAGGATGAACATGTGGTTTTCCATAGAGCTCGTAAGTGTCGCAGAATAACTCATCTATGCTCTAAAATGTCTACAAACATTAATTTTTTATACTTATAAAAGTTTATCCTAGACATTCTCCACACATCTTCTCAGAAAACTTATTTACATATCCATATTTTTACTCAAACAAATGCCATATGTGTGTGTGTGTGTTATATGAGTGTGGGTGTTATATATGTGTATGTTTTATACTTGGATGTTAATTTGCTGATCTCTCAATATAGGACTCATCTTTCTAACATTCCAATGAGCCCTCCCAAAACCCACCATCTCCACATCTGCTGAATCCACCTTATTTCTATCGAGTCTTGGAATACTTGGAGATTGTGCATGTAAATGAAATATGTGGAAATAAATCTTTACTTAATATTTCAATCTATTTTTAAATACACATATGGTGACACTTTTTTCTTACTTTCTGCTACATAATGAGTAAAAATATTTTCCCTCTCTTCTGCTCTGAAGCTGGATTTTCTCCACCATGAATGTCATAAGTTACACATATACCATCAATTACCCCACTGTGAGTCTCCACTCACCATTGCTTCTCTTTTTAAATTTCAACATATATCATTTGTATCACAGAATTTAAAATTAATTTTGCCTACTTATGACTGTTATGATAATTAAATTAGTTAACATTTATAAAGGGTTTAGAAAAATTCTTCGTACATAGGATTATGTTAAGTCAATACTTATTTGAGAATTCTATGACAGTCTTTGGAATAATATCATCACTTTCAAGAATTATATAATCTGCCCACTGATCAGCAATGTACTTACATATTGACTTAGCTAAACAGATAGTTCAGCCCTTGCCTAAGCACAGGCACATCTTAATCTCTGTATAGATTTTTAACCCAGAAATACATGTATTCATCCCTTGATATTTGTGGGGAATTGGTTTCAGGACTCCCTCACCCTCCTGCAGATACCAAAATTCAGATGCTCAAGTACCTTATATAAAATGGCATAGTATTTGCATATCTCCCACACACATCTGTAGTTATATTTAATTTATTTTGAAATCCTAAACTGCACTAAAGAGCAATGTAATTGCCCGGTGAAAATGTTATAAACATCCTCAAATGGTGTTTTATCTAATTTACTCGAGAAATAATATAAAGCTGCTTAAAAGGACACATAATATCCAACAATAACAAAGAAAAACAAACAAAAACCAAATTTTTAAGTGGATGACCTCGGATTTTTTTTTTTTTTTGCCCTATAAGAAGACTATGTTCAAGATATTAACTACTGTCAATACAATATAATTTTAAAGGCTTATATGACAATTCTTTTTCTAGACATCAATTTTCATTCCAGCCTTTGGATCAGAAACTAAAGTCAGAGTAAACAGTAACATGAGAACTGAAGAAGTAATAAAGCAACTTCTCCAAAAATTTAAGGTAACCCTTATCACTTAACTGAGCTATCAGTATCTTATATATAATTCAACTCTAAATACATAAATCCACTCTTCTGGAAAAGACCTATGAAGATGTAAATCTAAATTGGATGTTGAGTACTTAAATGATTCTTTCTTATGTATAACACCTTTTAGTAACTGGCCCTTAAAAAGTTATGTAATTCCCATAAGAGCAAAGATTTTATGTTTAAAACCAAAAAATGGAAGAGAGAAAACAGACGTGATTTGGGTCTTCTCTGGTTAGGAAACATCATATAACAGCAAAGAATTTATATTTGTTCATTTTTTCCATTGGCAGATTGAAAATAGTCCCCAGGATTTTGCTCTTCACCTTATTTTTGCAACAGGAGGTAAGAAAGCTTGATCACACTTTGTACTTGACTCTAGAGTGTTCATTTGCTCCCCAGGGAGAAGGCGGAAGAATAGTTTACCTCATTCCGTGGAGAAAAGGGAGGAAAGGGTAGGAGGAAAGGAAGCAGTGGTCTTTAGAACATTATCTATAGTCCACAATTTTAAAGAAAGATAACTTAATGGGTGTTGAACAATGAGAACATGTGGACACAGGGAAGGGAACATCACACACTGGGCCTGGTGGGTAGGGGGATTGGGAGGGATTGCATTAGGAGAAATACCTAATGTAGATGACGGGGCAATGGTTGCAGCAAACCACCACCATGGCAAGTGTATACGTATGTAACAAACCTGCACAATCTGCACATATACTCGAGAACTTAAAGTATAATACATCATTTTTTTAAAAAAGAAAGAAAACTTAAGAATTAGGTATCCTTGAAGGGTTTATTATATGAAAGAGTTTGCTTGTTGGCCAGACATTAAATTATCTGAATGGAGAGTAGAATCCTCTGGAATTGTTATGCACTTTAGTCTTTGCTCACCTCTGTAACTTTCTTTTTAGCTTTCTTTTCTGAGTGTTGCTCTTAGAGAAGTCATGATTGCACACCTGTTCTCTCTTACATTGATATTGCCTCTTTTTTAGCACAGAGTCTGACACATTGTGGGAGTGCTATCTCTTTCTCAGTAGAGATGCATATTCAGAACTTTGTGGTGAGGGTAAAGGTTAGAAGCAGAACGTTGAGAAGGCTCTGTAAGTGGGATGCTAGGAGCAGGACATGATAGAGAGATTAGAGAAAACTTAAAGTGATATGGAAATGAAAATTTTAAAACTTCACAAATAAAATATTTTATATGTCAATTTGTAGAAAAACTCATGCTATAATTTATGTGTCAGAATGTTTGAGCCAGAAATTTATTAGAATAAAATAATACCTTTTGATGTCAGAACAACCTTAAGAAAATGAAAGCTGTATCTCCAAACATATATAAAATTAAAGTTCCTACAAATTGAAGGCTTAAAGATAAGATCTATTTTTTTGAAAATTCTAATGGCATATATATATTAATATTCTAGTTGTTTAAGAAAGAAAGCCAAAAAATATAAGATAAATGGCAGCAATATTGAACAGTGTAACAATTTAAAAGATATAAATAGTAGATTATAAATAATATTGTCAATGTACTCCAAAGATTAATAACTACAATACCAATAATTTCTTGCAAAATGATAAAAAAAACCAAACCAATAAAAATAGAAAAAAAGCATGAAAATACAACAGTCAAATAAAAAACTAAAATAACTAGCTAAACATTTTTAGAAAAGTCTTAAACTCAATGAAATGCAAGTAGCTAAGGAAATGCTCGCTCAAGGCACACTGCAATATTATCTTGCACTTATCAGATTGGCAACGTGCTTTCAGATGTTTCTACCATGCATCCGCATAAAAAGATACTTTCATGCAACACTGGTAAAAATATGACTTTCTCTTTTTTGGAAATTATTCTTGCAATATTTCTTAAAATTTACAGTATACACGTCTTTAAACTCAGCCATTCCACTTGTGAGAATCTATCCCACAAAAAAAAAAAAAAAAATGAAAGCAAGACAAAGTTACTCACCCTAGGAAAATGATTAAATAAGTGATGATTACATTGCCATTGAATGAGATGAATTAGATTTATGCCAGTAGAATGGAGGGAATTCCATAATATATTTTAAGTGAAAAATGTAAGATGCCTAAAAGTATATATAAAAGATCCCATTTTTTAAACAAACAGTTACAAGTTCTCATTTAAATATATGGTATATATGATCATATGGCCAGGAAGAAAGGTATGAAATGATAAACACAAAACCGCTGAGATGATTACCTGGTGGGGGACTGGGGAGATGCAGATGAGAGGATGGGAAGGGGGCTGGCAGCATGGTGGCTCACATCTGTAATCTCAGCACTTTGGCAGGACGAGGTGGGCAGATCGTTTGAAGTCAGGAGTGCGAGACCAGCCTGAACAACATGATGAAACCGCATCTCTACTAAAAATACAAAAAAAAAGAAAAAAATAGCGAAGTGTGGTGGAACACACACACTTAAAATATATTATGAACACTCAGGAGGCTGAGGCAGGAGAATCGCTTGAACCCAGGAGGCAGAGGTTGCAGTGAGCCAAGATTGCGCCACTGCACTCCAGCCTGGGCAACAGAAAGAGACTCCATCTCAAAAATTAAAACATGATTTTTTAAAGGTGTGTACAACAAAAATAGCAAGCACGATATGATCACTTTTATGTATTATGCATTTGTGTGTGTGCATGGAGTTGTGTGAAGAGACACTCAAAGGGTAATGCAGAGTATCTCAGGGCTCAGGAATTCCAGATGTGTTTTACTTTCTGCTTTATACTTTTCTAATTTATCCCAGTTACAATAGCATGCAAGTTTGAGAAAGGGGATTTTTTTTTTTCAGGAATTCCAGATGTGTTTTACTTTCTGCTTTATACTTTTCTAATTTATCCCAGTTACAATAGCATGCAAGTTTGAGAAAGGGGATTTTTTTTTTAATTTTTTATTTTCTTTATTTATTTATTTTTTTTTTTATTGCATTTTAGGTTTTGGGGTACATGTGAAGAACATACAATATTGTTACATAGGTACACACGTGGCAGTGTAATTTGTTGCCTTCCTCCCCTTCACCTATATCTGGCATTTCTCCCCATGCTATCTCCCCACACCTCCCCACCCCCCCACTGTCCCTCCCCCCCTACTGTCCCCCCCCTATTTTCCCCCAACATACCCCAGCGTATAGTGCTCCCCTCCCTGTGACCATGTGTTCTCATTGTTCAACACCCGCCTATG
>PVKP010016398.1:0-48240 GCA_004027715.1 Plecturocebus donacophilus
CCTTCCCCACAGAGCTGGGCCTTCCCGGGTTCAGCTGTGCTTCTCAGTCCTCAGCACTTCCAATTGCTGTTCTCCTTGTGGGGATGGGACCAGCTGCGCCCGACCAAAAGGGCACCACCCAGTCCCGCACACTCCGCACCGAGAAGCGCCGCTCGGGCCAAAAGAGTCGCACTGGCGACCTGCGTGGCTCCCTCGCCGGGAATCTCCCAGTCCGTGGGCATCAAATATTCATCTGCAACTGCGGCGTCCACTCGCTCTCTGCGCCCTCACCGCGAGCCACAATCCCAAGCTGCTGCTACGCGGCCATTTTGGATCTCTCTCCGCCCGGTGATGAAGTTTTTCTGTTTCTTAGTTTTCCTTTGGCGGACGCCAGTTCCCCTCTTCCCGGGTTCGCTGTGCTTGCTGTGAAACTCTCCGTCCTCAGCGCTTCCAATTGCTGTTTTCCTTGTGGGGATGGGACCAGCTGAGCCCGTCTGTCCCGTATACTCCGCACTGGGAAGCGCCGCGCTGGGTGCCGGCAAAACAGCCGCACCGGCCAAAAGAGTCGCGCCGGCGACCCGCGTGGCTTCTCCGCCGGGAATCTCCCGGTCTGTGGGCAACAAAAACTCATCGGAAAGTGCGGCATCCACTCGTTCTCTGCGCTTTCACTGGGAGCTACATTCCTGAGCTGTTGTTAGTCGGCCATCTTGGATCTCTCTCCCTGAATTGGGTTTTGACATCCTCTCGAATCTCAGTGATGTTTGTTCCTTTCCATATTCTGAATTTTATTTCTGTCATTCCAGCCAGTTTGGTCTGGTTAAGAACTCTTGTTGGAGAACTGGTACAGTTGTTTAGAGGATGTACGACACTGGCCTTTTGAGTTACTGGAGTTCTTCTATTCGTTCTCTCTCATCTCTTTATGTGGGTGTTCCTTTAACTGCAGTGTAGATTGAATAGTCAACAGACTTCTTTTCTGGGTGTTTTCACTGGGCTGAGGCTTTGTGTAGGGTCTTTATTTGAAGCTGATTTCTTGTCTCTGATCTCAGAGGTGGCTATGTTAGTGAGTTAGTTTTGGTGTTGAAGCTTTGGAGTGTGAACCAGCAGGTGGCACTTAGCTATCAGTCAGTTGGTAGACTCTTGCTTGGTTGTGTGGCTCCACTGTTTCCTCATACTTACAGTCATGCTCCCTCTCAATGCTCTGAAAGTGTGGGTTCCTTTTCCCCTTGAGTGCTGGCTGTAAATTGTGACATGGCACTTGGGCTGCCCACAGCAGTTCTGGGGTGAGCTCAGCGTTTATGTTCCTTCACCATCTTGGAGGCAGGAGAAGTGATCTCAGTAGTGGTTGTTGCTGAGGATCATTTGCTTGTCTCTTGGGGGATCCATCCCAGAGAGATGCAAGTAAGTAATTGCTCAGTGCCATCAGCCCAGGATGGAGAGTCTGTGCTGCAGACTCAAGCCAAGGGCTTCCTGTCTAGTGATGACCAGTGAGGGATGCATAGTACCTATGGGAGATGAACTGACATCCTCTCCTTGGGTCAAGAAATAAAGGGTATCCAAATAGGAAAAGAATAAGTCAAACTATCTCTGTTTGTAGATGACATAATTCTATATTTAGAAAATCCCATACTCTTGGTCCACAAGCTCCTCTAGCTGATAAACAACTTCAGCAAAGTTTCAGGATACAAAATAAATTTACAAAAATCACTAGCATTCCTATACACAAACAACAACCAAACTGAGAGCTAAATCAGAAAGGCAATCGTATTCACAATTACTGCAAAGAGGATAGGGAGAGGATGAAAAATCTCTACAGTGAGAATTACAAAACATTGCTTAAAGAAATCAGAGAAGACACAAACAAATGGAAAAACATCCTATGGTTGTAAATAGAAAAAATCAATATCATTAAAATAGCCAGACTGCCCAAAGCAATTTACAGCTTCAGTGCTATTCCTATCAAACTACCCAGATTCTTCACAAAACTAGAAAAATCTATTTTAAAATTTATATGGAATCGCAAAAGAGTCCAGATAGCCAGGCAATCCTAAGCAAAAAGAACAAAGCTGAGACATCACATTACCTGATTTCAAGCTATACTACAAGGCTACAGTAACCAAAACAGAATGGTACTGGTACAAAAACAGGCACATAGACCAATGAAACAGAAGAAGGATCCCAGAAATAAGACTGTATAACTATGGCCATCTGATCTTTGACAAAGCTAACGAAAGCAGCGAGGAAAAGACTCACTATTGAATAAATGGTGCTCGAAAACTGGCTAGCCATATGCAGAAGATTGAAGCAGGAACTCTTCCTTATACCATACACAAAAATCAACTCAAGATGAATTAAAGACTTAAATGTAAACCCACAACTATAAAAACCCTAGAAGACAACCTAAGCAGTACCATCCTGGACATAGGAACAAGCAAAGATTTAATGACAAAGACACCAAAAGCAATCACAACAAAAGCAAAAATTGGCAAGTGGGATTTAATTAAACTTAAGAGCTTCTGCACCTCAAAAGAAACTGTCAACAGAGTGAGCAGGCAACATGCTTAAGTTCCTTGTAGATTCTGGATATTAGACCTTTGTCAGATGCATATTTTGCAAAAATTTTCTCCCAAAAATGGGAGAGTCATTGTAGAGATTTTTCATGCTGAACCTCAGCAACAAGCACTACTAAGATCTCTTCTCCTGCCTCCAAGATGGGGAACGAGAACATTTTTGCAAAATATGCATCTGACGAAGGTCTAATATCCAGAGTCTACAAGGAACTTAAGCAAATTTACAAGAGAAAAACAACTTCATTAAAAAGTGGGCAAAGGACATGAATGGATACTTCTCAAAAGAAGACATACATGCAGCCAACAAGCATATGAAAAAAACGTTCAATATCACTAATCATTAGAGAAATGCAAATCAAAACCACAATGAGATATCATCTCATACCAGTCAGAATAGCTTTCATTAAAAAGTCAAAAAATAACAGATGCTGGCAAGGTTGTAGACAAAAGGGAATGCTTATACACTGTTGATAGGAGTGTAAATTTGTTCAACTACTATGGAAAGCAGTGTGGTGATTCTTCACAGAGTTAAAAGCAGAACTACCATTTGATACAGCAATGCCATTACTTGGTATATCCCCAGAGAAATAAGGACACATACACACATACGTTCATTGCATGATACGGTTTGTTGTGTCCCCACCCAAATCTCATCTTGAATTGCAGCTCCCATAATCTCCTCATGTCATGGAAGGGACCCAGTGAAAAGTAATTGAATCATTCGGGTGGGTTTTTCCTGTGCTGTTCTCATGATAGTGAATAGGTCACACAAGAACTGGTGGTTTTATAAAAGGGAGTTCCCTTACACACTCTCTCTTACATGTCACCGTGTAAGACATGATTTTTGTCCCTCCTTTGCCTTCTGCCATGATTGTGAGGCCTCCCCAGCCATATGGAAATATGAGTCAATTAAACCTCTTTTTCTTTATAAATTACCCAGTCTTGGGTGTGTCTTTTTTAACAGTGTCAGAATAGACTAATACATTGCAGCACTGTTCACAATAGCTAAGACATGGAATCAACTTAAATGCCCATCAATGACAAACTTGATATCGAAAATATGGTACAAATTCATCATAGAATGCTATGCACCCATTAAAATAATGAGATCATCTCTGTCGCAGGAACATGAACTGATCTGGAGGCTATTATTCTTAGCAAACTAATGCCAGAAAAGAAAAGCAAATAGTGCATGTTCTCACTTATAAGTGGGAGTTAAATGATAAGAACTTATGAACACAAAGAAGGAAACAACAAACACTGGGGTCTACTTGATGGAGAGTGAGAGAAGGGGGAGGAGCAGAAAAAAATAACTATTGAGTACTAGGCTTAATACCTGTGTGATGAAATAAAATGTACAACAAACCCCTGTGACACATGTGTGCCTATATAACAAACCTTGACATGGAACCCCAAACCAAAAATAAAAGTTAAAAAAAGGAAAGTTCTATTGGATAGCACTGATGTAGAATTCATAAAAGTTACCATAATCCCTCACATAGAATAGATGCTCAGTAAGTATTTTTAAATTACTGGATTAAGCTGAATCCAAAATAAGTAGGGAAGATAGGTTGGGGATTTGCTTGTAGGAAGCAAATATCTGCTACTGAAACTTTAGTAAATCTATTTATAATTGAAACTATGTCAACAGATTTGGTAATAAATCTGTCTCCCTGAGTTGTCAATTTACGGTATTTGTGGAATCTCATTACTGTTCCTGCTGATTTTATAACTTAGATTTCCATTTCTTTGAAAATAAAGCCAGAGCAAGAAAATATGTTCACCTACCTGCTGTCCTTATATCTTTCTTGTATCAAGACTCTTATATGTGTTCTTTCCATAGAAAGGCCATAGTGTATCTATCTTCTATCTAATATCAGGCAAGTCTATGTCCAGTTGCTATTCTTCTTGCCCACCTTACAGTTTTGTTGTGAAAAGTAGGTAAATAAGCATGTGAAATTGCTTTGAAGCCCATAATGGTCATTTTATAAAATTTATTCTTGTAAATTTTTTCAGGAGCAGTCAAGTTGCTTATAAACCAACTGTTGGAGGTTGGTACGGCTTGAAATATTAAAAGTCTTTCCCAAGCTAATAATTAACTTACCTGTTCTGTTGCTTATCAAATTGAAACATCTGTCTGTTCTGTTAATGTTTAAAATCATTTGGAATATGTCATTTATGTTTGTTTGGTTATAATGAAAACACTGGAGCCTAGGTCCATTATCCCTTCTCCTCTCACCTGCCCCTGGCTCTTGCTGCCTCTATTTGAGTCTCGAAATTGTGCTTGTCCTCACCCTGCCACATCTTTAGGTATGATCAGAGTTTTGAGTCCAGAGATGAACAAAGTCATTTATGTACAAAAGAAAATATCAATTTTTAAAGGATTCATTTGACAAGGAACAACAGCAAGAGAACAAGGAGAAATTTTGTCATCAATTCCATAACATCCAGCTCCAACGTCATGTGGATGAAGTTACCATTATTATTAGCATGCCTAAATTATTCTATTTAGATCTCATATTGATACATATATTTAAATTTTGTATTAATATTACCTTTTGGTATTTTCAAAGCAATGCATTGTTAACGAAGTATTTCCACATTTATTATCTCATCTGAATCACTTAGCTACCTTCTGAATTTTTGGTAAGGCAAGAACTTCTATCTCATTTCTTCTTTAGGCTCAGAGAGGAGAAGTGTTTTGCCCAAGGTTACACAATGGTAAATGTTAGAGCTGAAACCCAAATTCCACAGATGATAACCAGGCAGATTTCAAATCACTCGTTGTGTGGAAATCAGTACACATATTTTGTTGTCATTTGCCTTAAAACTTTCAGTGTTACCTCTTAATTAAGTCTCTGTCAATATGTTTCATGTTATAAATCTCATAAGGTTATACAAGCACTAATTTCAAAAATATTTTTAAAAATATATTCTCTAGATCACCCACTCTACATGCTAACCACGGATTGTAAAATAGCTCAAAAATGCCAACTAGGAAGAGAATGTTCACAAAGGCTCCCTTTAACACAGAGGTTATAAAAAAACCTTCGTGGAAACATGAAATCAAATCAGTCCCTAGTGTGAAAGTGTGTTTTGCTATAAGGATTATTTTTCTATACAGGCTAAAAAGATTAAAATACTTTAGACAAGATAAATTTTCAGGAAATTGAAATAAGGTCACTGACAGACACTGCACAGAAATGCCACAAGCCCCACTGGCACACATACAAAACAGAATTATTCATAAAGTTGACTTTTTAACACCTCATTGATTTTTGTAGGAAAGCAGCCTTTGGCCACAACACATAACACCACAAATAAGCTGGTCTGGGAGGAGTTGTACTCTGACAAAAATTTTTTTGCCTTCTGTAGCTCCAAAAAGATGGAATGTGAAAGTGGGCAGAACTCCTACTCACTAATCGGATGAGACAACGTTGCAAAGTAGGCAGAGCATGGGATTTGGAGTCAGAAGAATTGGCTCTTACAATAATTAAAAATTGAAATGTTTTAGTACTCATACAGAATCAAGTATAGCTATACAAACGAATACACAGATAGCAAAACATTTGAAGGTTTAGAAAACGGATTGGTCGACCGAATTAAACTCCTGTTGAACAAACTCTTTCCAAAACTGTATTTTAACTCTCTTTTGCGATGGTGCTTAAAACTTTTATTGTTCCAATCTAGAATGAAACAGCTTGTAATCTGAACAATAAAGGAGTTTAGCTCAGCAACTGTTTTTAGCAGAGATGAATCTATAAATGCATTATCAGTATAGTTAGATGACTATTCATATCTCTCTGGAGGAAGTTTCTCTATTATTTTGCTACCCACAAAGGTATTTTCCTATGACTTTAACTGATCAACAGTTTGAGGAGTTTCTCTGAAATGCTCTGGAGGATATTTTCAAGTGTTTCTCATTCTCTTATCAAAATTAGAGTTGCTTGCTGACTAATGACTTGGGTATTGTTCATTGCAACGAGAACACATACTTTTAAAGGTGTAGAATTGTCAGAAGCCTGGGATCGAGTGCTAATCTTGAGATTAGTCGCCCCATAGTGTTTTGCCTTTGCAGCCAACTGGGCTACTAAGAACAGTTATAAGAGCAGACCGTAGGCTCAGCTGACCCCAACCTGGGGTGACTGCCACAGTGACACCATTGTGATTTGAATTAAATCATGGAATACACAATGGACTGCTTTTCTCATTCTGAAAGTTGAATTATTGCCATATTTAACCCACACATGGAATTTCTCTACTCCGCCCACTTCATTCATTTTCTCCCCCTAATTTTGTATGCATTCACTTCCTCCAATAAACTTATAAATTAGTATTTAAACAAAAGAACAATATTGTATTTTACTTCTCTTTGCCTACATGCATTTCAGTGATGAGCGCTATCCTTTGTAAATAGTGTTTGTATTAAATGTTTCTTAAATAAATAAATAAATGATATACTTCTGTGACCTTGAATAACTCATTCTTTACCCCTATATTTTAGTTGCCCTGTATATTTAAGTAAAAGTATAGAGATTGGAGATACAGTGTAAAAATTAACTCATTTTTTTAAGCCATTAAGTTCTAATCAAGTAATTTTAAATGCATACATTGCCTAAAAATGCGTGTTATTTTTTTTTTTTTTTTTGGCACCCATCAGTAGTTTTTCAGTTTACTACATCTGACCACTCCATTGCTTGTGAGAAAACAGCTCCTTTTGGTCCTTGGTCTATTCGTTAGCCAAAAAATGTTTACTAAATATTTTTTATTTTATATGTTCTGTTGTAAGTGTACATGAAGCATACATTGTACTAGAGAGGAGTGAGTCAATAAGAAGTAAAAATCTAAAATAAAGTTCAAGATGCAAATCAAAAGGTAATTTTAGATAGTGATAAGTACTATAGTGAAACTATGTTTTCCTCTAGAAACTTTGTAGTTTTAGTTTTAACCTTTAGGTATTTGATGCCTTTTGAGCTAATTTTAGGATGTGTTGTGACATATGAATCAAAACTTGGGTTTTGTTTGTTTGCATACGAATATACAGTTTTTCCATCACCATTTGTTGAAAAGACTATTCTTCCAGCACTGAACTGCCTTTGAAAACATGTCAAAAAATTGTTGTCTATATATGTCTATGGGTACATTTTAAATTCACACCTCTATTCTATGATAATCTATTTTGATGCCAATATTTTATAATTGTAACTTCATAATAAGTGCTAAAATTGGGTGCTGTTAAACTTCCAACTGTGTTTTCCCTTTTCAGAGCTGTTTTGGCTATTCTAGATCCATTGCATTTGCACATGAATTTTAGAATCAGCTTGTTGATTTCTACGAACAATAAATCCTGTTGGGATTGCATTATATTTATAGCTCACTTTGGGGAGAATTGATGTCTGCCCCTGCCATAGAGATCTGTGGAAATTTGAACTTGAGAAAGATGATTTAGGGTATCCGGCAGAAAAAATTTCTAAGTGGCAAAGCAGTCTAGAGGAAGCTGACTATAAAAGTTTGGAAAAGTGGCAGCCTGATGATGTGATGGAAAAGAAAAACCCATTTTCTAGGGAAAAATTCAAGCCTGCTGCAGAAATTTGCCTAAGCAGCTAAGAGCCAAATATTAATCACCAAGACAATGGGGAAAATTTCCCCAGAGCATGTCATAGACCTTCACGGCAGGCTCTCCCATCACAGGCTTGGAGGCCTAGGAAGGAAAAATGGTTTCGTGGGCCGAGCCCAAGGCATCCCTACTCTGTGAAGCCTCTGGACATGATGCCCTTTGTCCCAGCTGCTTCAGTTCTTGCTGTGGCTAAAAGGGACCAAGATACAGCTCGGGCCATTGCTTCAGAGGGTGCAAGCCCCAAGCCTAGGTGGACTCTGCATGGTGTTGAGCCCATGGATGTACAGAAGTCAAGAACTGAGGTTTGGGAACCTCTGCCTGGATTTCTGAGGATGTATGGAAACACCTGGATGTCCAGGAGTTTGCTGCAGGGGTGGAGTCCTCATGGAGAACCTCTGTTAGGGCAGTTCAGAAGGGAAATATGGGGTTAGAGCCCCCACATAGAGTCCCCACTGGGGCACTGCCTAGTGGAGATATGAGAAGAGGGCCACCATCCTCCAGACCCCAGAATGGTAGATCCACTGACAGCTTACATGACGCAGCTGGAAAAGCCACAGACACTCAATGCCAACCATGAAAGACACTCAATGCCAGCCATGAAAGCAGCTGAGACAGGGGCTGTACCCCACAAAGCCACAGGGGTGGAGTTTCCCAAGGTTGTGAGAGCCTGCTTTTGCATCAGCATGACCTGTATGTGAGACATGGAGTCAAAGGAGAACATTTTGGAACTTTAAGGTTTAATAACTACGCTTTTGGATTTTACACCTGCATAGGGCCTGTAACCCCTTTGTTTTGGCCAATTTTTCCCATTTGGAACTGGTTTATTTACCCAATGCCTGTACTCCCATTGTATCTAGGAAGTAACTAACTTGCTTTTGGTTTTACAAGCTCATAGGCAGAAGGGATTTACCTTGTCTCATATGAGACTTTGGATTGGACTTTTGGGTTAAGGCTAGAACAAGCTGAGATTTTGGAAGACTGTTGGAAGGGCATGATTGTGTTTTGAAATGTAGAGACATGAGATTTGGGAGGGGCAGAATAGTATGGTTTGGCTGTGTCCCTACCCAAATCTTACCTTGAGTTGTAATCCCCATAATCCCCTTGTGTCAAGGGCAGGACAAGGTAGAGGCAATTGGATCATGGGGTGGTTCCCCTCATGCTGTTCTCATAATAATGACGGAGTCTGATGAGATTTCATGGTTTTATAAGCACCTGTCATTACTAGAATTAGAATTAGAAAATCAAAGATAATTTTGAAAAAGAATAAAGTAGGAAAAATTAGTCTGCTCAGTATCAAGATATTACTTAGTCACAGGAATCCATGTTGTGTGATGTTGATGGAGGAATAGACACACAGATCAATGCAACAGAATCCAGAATCCAGAATCCAGAAATCAGTGTAGTTGACTTTATAATGTTACAAAAACAATTCAGTGGAGGAAGCACAGTCTTTTCAACAAATGACACTGAAGCAACTGGACACTCACAGGCCAAAACAATGAACTCCAAACTAAGCCTTACATCTTACACAAAATTTAATTCAAAATGGATTACAGAATTAAATGAAAACACATTTATACCTTCAAACATTTTTACAGTACTCTGCTCCCCAACCTTTACCAACTGACATTTGCTAATCTTCAAATGCCATTGCTGCAAAGGGGCTTTCTTTAATTAATTTGTTTAAATGAAATCTACTCTCTACCCTCACTGATTTCTGCCATGGCATCTGTTGATTTTACCTATAGTGCCTCTGTCTCTCTCTCTCTCTGTGTCTCTCTCTCTCTCTCAGTCTCTCTGTCTGTCTGTCTTTGACACAGTCTTATCCTGTCACCCAGGCTAAAGTGCAATGGTGCAATCACAGATCACTGCAGCCTCAAACTCCTAGGCTTAAGTGATACACCCACCTCAGCCTCTTAACTAGAATTACATGCATGTGCCACCATGGCTGGCTAATTTTTTAATTTTTTGTAGCTATGGGGTGTCGCTATGTTGCCCAAGCTTGTCTCAAACTTCTGACTTTAAGCAATTCTCCCACCTCAGCCTCCCAAAGTGCTGAGATTACAGGATTTATTTCTTGATTCATTATCATTTAGTTTTATTAGATATGTATTTACTTGATTACTGTTTGACTTTCTAACCAGGCTCTAAATCTCACATCTACAAGAACCATGTCTTTTTTTTCTCAGGAATGTATTCCCATCATCTGCCATTATGCTGGGAACATAGTGGATTTGCCAATAAATAATATCTTTAGACAAAATAAATGAATCTATCTCAGAAGGCCAAGAAGGGCCCTGTAAGACAGAGCCAGAAGTCCAACTGTGAGGAAAGAACTCTGGGATTTTCAACTGAGTTTGGTTATCCGGCTCCCTCATTTAATAATTCAGCTAAAGTAAATGAGTAAATTATTTAAACTCTCTAAGCCTCCAAGGATTCTTACAGGTAATGAATGAGATAATAAATATGAAGTTTACGTGGTATGCATTAGATAAAATGTTGGCTTCCTTCCTGAGACAGGTTGACTTCTTTTTGACCCCTAAATACAACAGAATGAATATCTGAGCAAAAGT
Source organism: Plecturocebus donacophilus (assembly GCA_004027715.1). NCBI lineage: Eukaryota > Metazoa > Chordata > Mammalia > Primates > Pitheciidae > Plecturocebus > Plecturocebus donacophilus. Next base: position 10,737 of record PVKP010016398.1, read on the forward strand.
CTTTAAATTCACAAATTCATTTGGAATGCACATAACAGTTTCATTTGAGAACATCTGTAGTTATTTGCAAAGGAGAATTATTAGCCCCAAAACAGAACTAAAAGAAATGATTTTTCCTAAATTACATGATATTTGATAGGCATAAGGAAGATGGTAATTTTAAATGGCCCACTTCTCTTTAAGTTAAACACATTTTTGTCTTCAGCACAGCAGTTCTTAGTTTCTTATGTCTATCTTGGGGAGAATGATGACATACATAGGTCAGGGAGAGGAAGATACTGCCAAACAACCACATTTCACCTGCTCCCTGAAAAAAAAAAACAAGGATGTCTTTAAAGTGTCTTGATAGCCTTTATTGTCAGTAAATCTTCATCAGGATTTAATTCATTCTGGATGATTCCTCTCTAAAGAGAATAATAGTGGCCTTTGAACTGACTGACAAAGGATTTAATGAACAATTTCTGACCTGTTCCACGAAAGGAAACCTTGCTCAGTGGACTTGGAAAGAACATCATTTCTCTGTGTTCAATGTCGTATACCCAGGGCTTGGTAACGTGTTGACCATATGGTAGGCGATTCACAAATATTTATTGGATGAATAAATATGCAAATGAAGAGAACATGGGTTGCAGAATCAGATTGTCAACTCAATAAAGCCTCAGGAGGTGATAGTAAGAAGGGACTATCAATAAAGACTATTCTAACCTTCTCATTTAGCATTTTACCTATTCTTCCATTTATAATAAACCTAAAAAGAGATCTCTGTTTAAAAATATTCCAGATATGAGAAGCCAACTTCAGGCAAGTCATTTCACCTGCATCTCATTTTAATCACTAGTATGTATCTTTTCCTCCAGAAATCGAAGTCTGCCTTCCTTTAACTCTTATCCATAGGCCTAATTCTTATCTTTCTTCCATAAATAGCTTACCAAAAGTTTCAAGGAAGCTATTAAGCCCCTGATATTCTAAAGTTAATTTAAATACCCAACAGCCCACTAAGGTAAAAGTTTTTTAAAAGTAGCTTCTGGATAAAGACATAAGGATTCATACTCAGTAAACACAAGCTGGCAAATAAAAAATCTCAGGATGGTGGTGAGAAACCAGCATTTAACTTTATCTTTTAATAAATGTTTTGTTTTAGATGTACAAAATTGTGAAGAGTGCAGAGTTTCCATATACCCACACAACCAGATCCCACATTATAAATATTTTATATTTATACATTACATTTTTCAGAATTAATGAGCCAATATTAATATACTATTAACTTTGGTTTATATGCCATCAAGTATTGACAAAGGAAAGATTTTTTCCCCTAACTTTTTATGGCAACCTGCATTGGCCCCTAAATTCACAAGAATGGAGAAAAAGGCAAAAAATCGGTTTTTAAATTCTTATTTAAAAAATAGAAATAGATTGGGCATGGTAGCTCATGCCTATAATCCTAGCACTTTGGGAAGCTGAGGTGGGAAGATCACTTGAGGTCAGGAGTTGAGACCAGCCTTGCCAACATGGTGAAACTCTGTCTCTACTAAAAATACAAAATTTTTCCAGGCACGGTAGCATGCACCTGTAATTCCAGCTACTTGGGAGGCTGAGGCATGAGAATCACTTGAACCTGGGAGGCAGAACTTACAGTGAACTGAGATCAAGCCACTGCGCTACAGCCTGGATGATGGAGTGAGACTCTGTCTCAAAAAACAGTAAAATAAAACATTATGGACTGTGCTTATAAGCCAACAGACTTTTATTTTAAACTCACAATTAGACTAATAATGCACCTCACTTTATAGCACATTGTCATCTATTTTGCTTTGCAAGGGAAAGAGAAAAACTATTTATAATTTTTTTCATTATCTTTTCCCATTCTCTCTTATTCCATTCTCCAGCACTAATTATAATATATTCCAATCCAATTTTATAAATGTATTTAGATATGTGTGTATGTTTGTAACACATTATTTTTGTTAGGGGTTGTTATAATTTTGCTTAAATGGTACATCATACTGAATGTAAATTATACTATTTCAACAATCTTCCTCAACACTATGTTATTTTAGATCATTCTCTATATAAATCTATAAAGAAGAAATTTCTGCATAATATACATACACACACTTATGTACATTTTTTCAAACATATTTAGAGGCATGTATATATACACATACATATGCATATGCACATACATATACATATATAGTCAATCCTTATTTGTAGTTGTTACGTTCTAAAAAGTGACTGTGGATACTGAATTAGTGAATATTTAGAGGAACTACAGGGTTAGGTTCCTGTGAGTCTCTGGTCACAACAATTTTATTAATTGATCAATACATAACCTTGTATTACGTGTGTTTCTGTTTAAAGACATTTTAATATATATTGTTGATTCATAAACATTGAACTCACAGTCAATGGCAAGTTGGAACCACACATATCTAACACACATTTTTTTTTTTCTATAAGGCATATCACAGCCTTCTTGTACTTAGGAATGCCAGACAGCAGTATGCTTCAAGGCTGCTTTAAGCGGTAAAATCAACATAAAGAAGAAAAATGCAATAAATATGGTACTAAATAGGTCAGGAAAAGGACACTAGTTTATAGCATGAAAGACAAAACACAAAGAATGTGGCCGTATTTGACCTCAGCTGGCAATATGCACATTGAACAACTCCAAGTTTTCCCTTCTCAGCAAATGTCATGTCCACAATGACTATGAAAGTGCCTAGAGTACTGATTTGGGGAATACAAATACAAATACATTTTAGCAAGTAAACAAATTTACAGATATGGAATCTATAAATAATGAAGAACTACTGTGCATGTACATATATAATTATTTTTGAAGCTGCCTAGTTTTCTATTGGATGCATATGCCACATGTTATGCATCCATTTCACTGAGATGACCAATTGAATGATTGCCTCCAACTCTGCTACCAAAAATAACCACTGCAGTGATCATTTGGCACATTTACCCTTATGGACCTGTGCGAGACTTTTTGCGTATGTAGATAAAGGTATTTCTCGACTGTACATTATCTGCATACTTAGTTCCATTGAGCACTACTGGCTGGTCCTATTGAATGACTACGTCAATTTGCACCCCCACCAACCTGAGGATACCCATTTCTCCCACATTTTGCTAGAGCTGATATTATCTGACTTTCTAATGTTTAATAAATCTTTGGGTGCAGGAGAGTGCTTCTTGGTTTTAACTTGCATTCTCTAAATACCTATCAAGATTTCTTCACATACTTAGTAAATCAGCATCCATCATTCTGCAAATACTTTAATCCTATCATTTACACTACTGTTGAATGTCTTGCATTTATCTTACTGATTTTTAGGCAATTCATGTATACACTAAATATTAATGCCTTTAAAATTCTATAGACATTGCAAATATATTCTGCTAGTCACCTATCTTCAGTACATTTTGTCTATGTATAATTTACTGGAGAAAAAAATTGAAAAGTAGAGGTGATCACATTTGTCATTTTTTTTGTCTTTATGTTTGAACTTGAAGATCTTGTTTTAAATATCCTTTCCCATCCTAAGGTCACATTGTCCTAAATTTTCTTAAATCCTTAGGTATTTTCTTTTATCTTATATCATATTTCTTTTGTTTTTCATGTTTAGATTCTTGATGTAATTGTAAATAATTTTATTATATTAGAGGAAAGGATTCAACTTAATGTTTTTAGAGTAGCCAACCATCTTCACAAATTTGTATTTTTATTAATTTCCAATTTGTTTAAATATGAGTTTGTTTCTGATTCTGTTTGTCTATTTGCCTGTTGCTGCAGCAATACTACATTGTTTTGTTACTATATATTCTGTATTATTTATTATTATGAGAGACTGGTTCCCACTGTTTTATTGTAATTTTTCAAAATGTATTTATCCGTTTGAGGAAACTGAACCTTCCATATACAGTTTTAAATTTTCCAGGTCACTCCTCCTCCCAGATTATTCTGGAATCTTGGCTGGAATTGCTTTGGATTTATTAATATAAAGAAAATTTATGTTTACAATGCAAAATTATTTTCTCATGAACATGGTATCTTTCACCTTTGGATCCTTCCTTTAGATCCTTTAATGTAATTTTAACATTGTCTCCATAAAGTTTTTAGTAGACATTGTTAGACAATCCCTAGATACTCTACAATTTTTGTTGCTTTTTGTAAATGATATTTACTCTATATTTCCTAGTTGGTTATTAAGAAATCCTATCGGCCAGGTGCAGTGGCTCACGCCTGTAATCCCAGCACTTTGGGAGGTCGAGGCGGGTGGATCATGAGGTCAGGAGTTCGAGACCAGCTTGACCAACATGGTGAAACCTCGTCTCTACTAAAAATACAAAAACTAGCTGGGTGTGGTGGCACAGGCCTGTAATCCCAGCTACTCAGGAGGCTGAGGCAGGAGAATTGCCTGAACCAGGGAGGTGGAGGTTGCAGTGAGCCGAGATCGTGCCACTGCACTCCAGCCTGGGCAACAGAGTGAGACTTTGTCTCAAAAAAAAAGAAGGAAAGAAATCCTATTGATCTACTTTGCTGATTTTGGATCTGGTATTATTGTTGCGTTATGTTATTGATCTTAGCATTTTAATGACTTTCTTACATTTTGTAAGTTTGTCATCTCTCAATAAATAATTTTTAAATTTACCTCTTTTTTTCCATTTTTACACTTTATGTGTCTTTTTCTTCTGTGTTGCTCTAGTCAGGATCTGTAGTTGCTGCCTAGTTTGCCTGAGTTGACAGGGGTTCCGGGACATGGGACTTTAGCTTTAAAACTCTGTGCCATTCTAATCACCAGTTTATCTGGTACTGAGGAGTTTCCCCAGAAACAGGATTTTCAGAGCTAGATTCACTAAAGTCTCTAGCAAACTTGAGTTGATTACCCTACCTCTAAAAATCAGTTGACTGGTAACAAGAAGGCTGAGAATTATTGTCTTTTTTCTTACATTAAATGTAATGTGGCTAAAACTGTTAGATTAAAAATGTTTTTCATATGAGGTTTTTTTGATTGTTGTTTTTTGTTTTTTGTGTGATGGAGGCCCGAGTGTTATGGCACGATCTTGGCTCACTGCAACCTCCACCTCCCAGATTCAAGCAATTCTCCCGCCTTATCTTCCCAAGTAGCTGGGATTGCAGGCACCCGCCATCATGCCTGGCTAATTTTTGTGTTTTTGTAGAGATGAGGTTTCACCATATTGGCTGGGCTAATCTCAAACTCTTGATCTCAGGTGACCCGCCCGACTTGGTCTGCCAAAGTACTGGGATTACAGGTGTGAGGATTTTTAAATAGCTTTTATTAAGTTAAGGAAGGTCATTTCTATCACTTGTTGTTTACATTTTGTTGACATTTATGCAAATTTTCTCCTGCACCTATCAAGATGATAGATTTTGTTTGGTGTTGAATCATCCTGGCATTTTTATAATCAATGCTATTATATCATAATACAATTCTAATGCATTGCTGTATTTACTTAGTTAATTGTTGTATATTTACATCTATGTCCATAAATGGAATTGGCCTATAAACCTAATTTCTCACACTTCCCTTTTATTTTTTACATTTTTAATATAATAATGTATATAAGAAAAATTATCTGAACCTTAACAATTTGATTGAATCCATCTGTACAGCTATTCCTAATTGAAGGCCAAAGGACATTTTGAGAATCCATTTCAATTACTTTAGTGATTACTAATCTATTCTAATTTCCATCTGCTTTTGTTCTTTTTTTTTGAGGGGGAAATTTGTCTTCTACACCAATGTTTTTAAATTCATTTATGCATGATTTTCATAATATTTTAATGATTCTAAATCTATATTCTATGTGTATTTACTTTCAACTTTTCCCTCCGTTTTTGTTTATTCAAATATCTTGTCAATTTTTCCTTATTAAATCCCACCAGAGGTTTGTTTATTTTACTTGTCTTTTGAATGAACAGGGTTATTTTTTTTTGAAATTGTTACCCTCTCTAATTTTCCTTATGTAATCTCATTTTATTCAATTCTGTCTTTACTTTTATTAATTTCCCTCTTGTTTCTTAGGATTTATTCTGTTGTTTTTTATTTCTTTATTTGAACACTTAGCTAATTTATTTCAATAGTTCTTATTATCTGCTAAATGTTCTAAGTCCATTAATTAATTTCCTTTTACTCTGCCTCCCCAGGTGTTGACATGTAGTGCTTTCATTGCTATTTAGCTTATTTTAGTTTCCCTTATTATTTTATCTTTTTACTGTTTATTTAGTACATTTTTAGTTATTTAGCTATGTTAAAGTTTTGATTACTGATTTCCATTTTTCTTAAATTACAAACATATTTTATGTCATGAATCACATTTATTTGGAGTATTTATTAGGACTTTTATTTAGTCAACTTTATGAGACCTTTTATACTCAATAACAATTTTATTACTAAAACTAACAACTGAGATGGAGTCTCACTCTGTCACCAGGCTGGAGTACAGTGGCACTATCTCGGCTCACTGCAACCTCCACCTCCTGGGTTCAAGCCATTCTCCTGCCTTAGCGTCCCTGGTAGCCTGGATTACAGGCACACACCACCATGCCCAGGTAATTTTTGTATTTTTAGTAGAGATGGGGTTTCACCATGTTTTCCAGGCTGGTCTCGAATTCCTGACCTCGTGATCTGCCTGCCTTAGCCTCCCAAAGCTCTGGGATTACAGGTATGAGACACCGTGCCCGATGCCACTTGGTATTTGTATATTCTTCCAAGTAAATTTATATCACCCCTCCTTGCCTTTTAGAAAGATTATTTGCATTAAGCACAAAATAGTTATGAAAGAATGTTTATTACATAAAATATAAAGCATGATAATAATGACTATTTAATTTAGAGAAAAGAACATTACCATTGTCTTTGACATTTCCTATGTGAATCCACAAATACTGTCTCTATAATTACCCCTCTTTTATTTTTTGCTTGAGAAAATATGCTCACCTCTATTGCTGTGTATATGGTTTAAACTTGATGTAAGAAAGTAAATTGACCAGTTTTATCTTAGTAAGTAAATAATACCTGTTGAAAAATTAAATTCTATGTTACATTCTTAAAAAAATAAAAATAATAAAATAATAAAACTAACAACTGTAGTCTCAGCCTCCTGAGTTCAGGCAATCTTTCCATCTCAGCCTCCAAAGGATCTAAGACTATAGGCACATGCCACTCCACCTGGCTAATTTTTAAATTTTTTGTAGAGTTAGGATCTCACTGTGTTGCCCAGGCTGGTCTTAAACTCTTGGTCTCAAACAATCCTTCCTTGACTTCCAACATGCTGGGATTAAAGGCATGCCCAATTGGTAACTTTAAATAATAGTTTTAATGAATATAGTTCAAAGTCATCTTCCATCAACAATTTGAAAATATATTTTTACTGTCTTCTTGCAGCCACTGTTACTATTGAAAGATAATTGTCACTTACTTAGTAGGGGTCTGGTTTTTCCCCTCTGGAGTATTTAGAAACATTTGTTGTTTTTCATGTCCTCATATGTCACTGTCATGGGCCTAGATGTATTTTTCTTCGTATCAGTTCTACCAGCACTCTATGATTTCTTTCTGCCTAAGGATTCCCGTCTTGTTCATTACTTCTGCTACTTTCTCACCTCAATTTACTCTTTGTTCTCCTTCTGAAAGTCCTTTTATTTAGCTGTTGGCACTTCTACTTCTATCCTCTCTACCTTTCAATTTTTCATTCTTTCCAGGTAATCTTTGTTCTCCTTCTGAAAGTCCTTTTATTTAGCTGTTGGCACTTCTACTTCTATTCTCTCTACTTCTCAATCTTTCATTCTTTCCAGTTATTTGTCATTTTCTGATATCTTTCAGGAGAGTTCCTCAATGTGATTTTCCATCTCACTCGTTGGTTCTTTAGCTGTATCAATTCTATGAGTCAGCATATCCATGCAGTAACTTAGTTCAACATTATTATTTCATTCTATTACTGCCAGTTTTTTATTTATAACTATCTGACATACTGTTTCCAATAGTCTATCTTATCTCTGTGATAACGTAGAATATATTTCCTTTGAAGCCTTGCTGTATGTGTTCCGTAAATTTTACATCCTCTTACATGTGTTCTACTTTTGCCTTTTATTCCTATAGCTTGTTCTCTTTACATGTCTCATGATTTTTCTGTGATATCTATTATCTTATTCCTCTGGACTAAGGCATGTCTTTCCCAGTAATTAAGTAGTATCTCCCTGGGAGTAGAGATGAGATCCTAGACACTAGATGGAAACTCAAGGTGGAGACTCTCAAACAGATCAATTACCTAATAGCCTCCCAAATACTCTTCTTTTGCACATATGATGCGATCTTGTCACCTATTTCTGGAAATTGGGGATTGATATATAAATATCCTAGGTGATTAACACAGCTTTTTAGGGGACTGAAAAGACTTGCAACATAAATGAAAATTAGACGGGCCTACCTGAAGAATCTTCAGAAATCAAATGAACTCGTTTCTTATTCTTATCACTTTCTTTGATATCTTCAGGTTTGTGATTGGCTTCACTTTAATGTGTTTTATGAATGCTAATAGAATACACTGGAATGTGGCAAAGATGATTGACTTGATTATACAAAGGTCTGTCTTAGATATGAAATTTATTTACATATTTTCCTAAATATTCCCCAGAGTCATCCCTAGTTTTGGGGAAAAAACAGAAAAACATGTTTTTCTAATCAGCAGTAAGAGACAATCTAAAGATTTGTCTAATAGGTTAAAAAAAAAAACCCTCTACTAGCTGAAACAAAATGTATAGACTATAACAATTTATGGAAATTGGTTACCTGCCATAATACAGCTTTCATAGAACAAGGAAATGAAAGGATAGTTATGAGATTATGAATGTTAGATATCTGACGAGGGCAACTATGGTATTCAATTTCCTGTCAGTAAAGCAATAGTAATATTTGATCCACATATGCCCCCATATTAATGGCAAAATAGCCACTTTAAAAAGGAATAAATTTCATGAGGCATTTACAGCCAAATGGCCCAGGGAAGAGGCATTCTTGTCAGTGAACTAAAGTTTCTGTGCTGATATTTCGCAGCTGTATGACTGAACAAATGCCTTCAGCCCCCTGTGTTTTTATTTTCTGATTTATAAAACAGAATTGACAGCAGCACATACTCCTATAGGTATGTTGTAAGAATTCAAGGAAACAGTTTGTGTAAAACACAGAGCACATTGTTACCATCCCCCAAACATTGCTGATTATTACATTGAGTGATCATGAATATCAAGTGGATATACAGATTTTTTTATATATATAATGGCTATTGTACAAAGATTATTACGGGTTGAACCAGCTCAAAAAAACATTTTTCTTTCCTTTAAGCAACTGAATGAGCATTTCAACTCAGAGCCAGTAGACAGCATGAAATTCAAAGTTGATTTAGAGTTCTGAGCAGATAAACTATGTGGTCAAAGTAAACACACACCAATAGGTATAAAATAGTTTGAAAAGAAAAATCTCAATTACTGTAATCTTGGAAAAATAGTTGATAGCATAAGCCAAGAAGCACCTTTGGAATGTTTATTTTTTTGAATGCTACCTTTTGAAGTAGCATTAAATGTGTGATTTATTTTTACATCCTCAAAACTACAGTACTATAGAGTAAAGATAGACCAGATGTTTTTACAAGTGCATGCAATTCCTTATATAAGTAGTGGTCAGTTCAAAATAACATTAAAAAAGTAGAATGGGATGGGACTTTTAGCACCACCCTTCAAGGGTAGATACCTCCTGGGAGGAGAGAGGAACTAGAGTTTGGCTTAATCACCGTAAGGCCAATGATTTAATCACTCATGCCTAAGTAAGGAAGCCTCTATAAAAACTCAAAAGTTCAGAGAGCTTCTGGGTTGAGCACATCAAGATGTTGGAAGAGCGATGTGCTCAGAGAGGGCATGGCAGTACAGCACCGCTGTCCTCACACATTGTCCTTTACGTCTCTTCCATCTGGGTATTCCTGAGTTGTATCCTTCGTAATTAACTGCTAAACTTAAGTAAATGTTTCCCTGACATTCGTGATCCACTATAGAAAATGATCAAACTCAAGGAGGGGGTTTTGGGAACCTCCATTTTATAACTGGTCAGTCAGAAGTGGAGTTCAGACTGGCAACTGACATCTCAATTTGGGGCAGTCTTGTTAGAAGAAGCCCTTAACTTGGGGGGATCTGAGGCTATCTCCAGGGAGACATCTTCAGAACTGAATTGAATTGTAGGACACCTAGCTGGAATCTGCAAAGAATTGAAAAATTGCTTGGTGTGGAAAAAAAAAAATTCCAAACATTTGGTGTCAGAAGTGCTGTGTGTGAGAGCGGAAGAGACCAACAGGGTTTTATCTTTTTTTTTTTGATAATTTTAATAATTAAGTGGAAAGAGGCAGAAAATGAATATGAGCCAGTTGTGTGTGTGTTTGTGTGTCCATGTGTCCATGTAGTGTTAGGAAGAAAAACGGTCCCTTAAGATATTCACGTCTCAGTCTTCAAATTTGTGAATTTGCATGTTACACAGCAATTTTTTCCGCATAATTCTTTCTGTTCAGTTTCAGAGAGAATAAATGTTACTAACCAGCTAAAAAGTAAAAGGCAAGATTATTCTGAATTATTTGGGTGGATCAAATCTAATAATGAGTCCTTAAAAGTGGAGAACCCTTCACAGAGGGTCAGACAGATGTAATATGAGAAGAACTCAACCTGACATTGCTGATTTAAAAATGGAAGAAGAGGTCACAACCCAAAGAATACCATGGCCTCTAAAAGCAGGGCACTACTCTGAACCGAGAGCCAGTAAGAAAAGAGGATCTTATTATCACCACTGCAAAGAATGAGATTCTGTCGAGAACCTGAGCAAGACAAGAGACCAGTTCTCAGCTAGAGGATCCAGAAAGAAGTGCAGCTTCACTAACACCTTGATTTTAGCCTTGTGAAAACTGTCAGTATCAAAATGAAGTCATTTATGTTAAAACCAAACTAAATGGGGCTCGGAGATTATGAAGGCACGGCTCTCATTTACAATTTACCTGATAAGATTAACTATTATAAGAATTTTTCCAAACCACAGTTTGCTCCATGAGTCACACAAGGACAGCTAGCCATTTGTACAAGAACACTTGCCTGACACACTGTCTCCACTAATGAACTGACGTCAACTCCTGCAATAAACTCCTGTAACCAATGTTCTCTTTGATTCAAAACAACATACGCGCACTTCTCCTTTTGCTTTCAAAAGCTTCCTCTTACCTCAATCTCCTTGAATATGCCCAGCCTCAGTCATCACACGCATATTCTAGATTGCAACATTCTACTCATTCCCTAATAAACTCATTTATTTTGAGAGCCATCCTGTCTGTTTTTATTATAGATTGACAGCCCAGTGAGACCCATGTTGAACTTCTGATCTACAAAACAATAAAGTAATTAATTTGTGTTTTCTAACCACTAAGTTTGTGGTAAGTTGTTATGCAGCAATAGAGAACTAGAAAAAGACACAGAGAATTTAAAAAGACAACTAAGTGCCAAAACAATGAAACTCTCAAATTATTACGAACACTTAATTGGTAAAAATGACACAGAGCTCTGGGCTAAGATCCTAGAATAACCTCGGAACACATGCCCAGATTCCTGTTTTCAAGGGCAGGCTCTACCCCTCCAGGAATATTATCAGGCATTTTGTTATGCAGGAAAGGAATTTACTGTGAAAATATGTTTTAGGATGTAGATGATGTCATAGACACATGGATAGAGCTGAGAAAGAATGATACATTGAAACAAAGGAACACATTCAGATACTCAAGCCCATGTACCACTCATTACATAGCCTGTCTCTTGGCCAAGCCAAGTTAGATGTACAATATTTGAATTTCTGCATGTTGTAGACATACAGTAAACAACAACTCCCACTTTATTTACAGCCAGGTTCCAGACGACTCATTCTTACCCTACTATGTGTTGTGCAGGAAACTGTCCCCATCTCTCATAGCTCTAGGCTGGGCCTGAATTGGCTAAGGTTCAGTAACCTATTCTGACCCCTTGGCCCTGGTTATTGCTTCATGGATGGGCAAGAACCCCAAGCCTAAGCTAATCAGTGCATTGTACTCTCCTGACAACAAATCTATACCAGGACATGAAGCCCCAGGGTTTATTCTGGAAGAACAGATTAACCTGGACTAACAATGATTCAACTTAACTTTTCAAATTTACCATGGTGTGAAGGCAACGCACATTCAGTAGAAATCTTACTTTGAATTTTAAACTTTGATTTAACATTATTTATTTAAAAACTTTACCATAAAATAGGCTTTGTATTAGATGATTTGCCCAACTGTAAACTAATGTAAGTGGTCTGCGTACATTTAGTTTAAACTAGGCTAAGCCACAAGGTTCCATAGGTTAGATGTATAAAGTGCATTTTCAACTTACAGCATTTTTGACTTTACTATGAGTTTATCCTAAGTCCAGGTGCATCTGTACTGGAATTTAGACATTTCCCCATGGTGGTTGTGGTGTAGGGCATAGTCTGGAACAATTTTGAACAGAGCCAAATGAGGACCAAGCTTCACAAGCTAGAGGTCAGAACCTGGGATCATGCAGAAAGGCAGAGCTGGAGGCCTAGTGAAACCAAAAATGGTGCTGTGGTCAGTTCTACCTCCGCACTGTGCAATTACATGAGCCAGTGTCACAGTCTGTTTGCATGCTATAAAAGAATATCTGAGGCTGGGTAATTTGTACAGAAAAGATGTTTATTTGGCTCATGGTTCTGCCAGCTGTACCAGAAACATGGCTCTGCTATCTAATTCTGGTGAAAGCTTCAAAAAGTTTCCAGTCATGATGGCAGGTGAAGTGGAGCAGGCATCATGTAGCATGGGGGAAGGAAGTAAGAGAATGGGAGGGAGGTGCTAGGCTTTTTTTGACAATCAGTTCTCAGGGGAACTAACAGAGCAAGAACTCAGTCGTTACCAGGATGGCAGCGCCAAGCCATTCATGGGGGATCTGCTCCCAGGATCAAAACACCTTCAACTAGGCCCCACCTCCAATACTGGGGATCAAATTTCAACATAAGATTTGGAGGGTCAATATCCAAGCTATATCTGCCAATAAAGTTTCCTTTCTTATTTGAGGCATTTAAGCAAAATGTTCTCTTATTTGCAACTGATACATTGCCACCTGGTCGACTACTTTAGTGCACCCAAAAGGCCACAATTTCCTGGAGACATGATAGAAGACTGAATAATTTCCTGGTGAGGAGAGATGGGCATTCGCAGCAAGACCACATTGCTAACACAGTGTATGTTGCTTAAGGGTAAACACACATCCACATATATTTATGTTGTTGAATATTGCTAATATAATAATTTATAAAATTAGAAATAGCCCAAAATAAAATTATATTAGCCCAATCTGAAGTATGACCAGTTAGGTTGAACTAGTGCATTTGATGGTCTTGGTAAAATACTGAGTTTAAAATTTCTACTATTCACCAGAATGGAGCATATCCTACCAACATGAGCAGCACAGAACTTGGTGCTCAGAAAGGACAGACCTGGGAAGCAGCCTTCCTTCCAATCAGATTCTGTTCTGTGGCACACACAGAGAGCCTAAGTGAACCCCAAGAAAACAGAATTCTCACAAAAATGTTGTTCACTTGCTTGGTATATACTGGGCAACAGAATTGTGGATGCTAAGATCAGGGAAGGGCCACTCAGTTCAGATTTAAAGCAAAGTCACTTCTTTCTCAGAAATAGAGTTCTAAAGTCAATTTGAAAGGTAAACATTGCATGAATTAAAAATTATGTCTAAATAATTTCTTAAATCGACTGTAAAGCACAGTATATATTGTTTTGTATATTTAACACAACAAAATAACATGTATATACCAAATTCTATGTATTTAATAATGTATATACATCAGAAGGAATATATATATATATATATGTATGAAAATTTTTAAATAATATAGAAAAGGAAGAGATATATACTAAATATATTATTTTACAGGATTTCTTCACTTGACCAAACATGATTGGAGTAAGTTCAAAGTAACCTCACAGTATACTCAGATGTCTACATATTCATTTTTGTATGACATGTAGTACTTAGGTGGTTAAGGAGTAAGCTACAAATACACACAGAGATGTGGTTACAGACACAGTCATCCTTTACTCCTTCCCTTTGCCTATATCTGAAGTGTCAGCAAATTCTTTCAGTTCTACCTTCAAATATCTATTTTTACCACCTTTTTTACTGGTTGAAGCCACCATCATCTCTCACCTAAATTATAATTGTTCACTCACTGGTCTCCCTCTCTCACCCTTGAATGCCTATTCTCAACACAGCAGCCAGAGTGACCCTGTTAGAGCACGTCAGGTCATGTCACTCCTCCGCCCAAAATACTCCAATGGCTCCCATCTCAGAGCAAACACCAAATTCCTTGCAAAGACCTAGAGAGACTTGCTGTACCCAGCTCCCATTTCCTCTCTCACTCCACCTCCTTTATGGCCCCCTGGCTCACACAGCTGCAGCCACTTCTTCCGCCTGTAATCCCTCAGACCCAGCAGGCACATTTCAATGTCAGGGCCTCGCACTTGCTCTTCTCCATGCCTGGAGTGCTCATTCCCCAAATGCCCATGGGATTTATTTCCTCACTTCTTCAGGTCTTTACTGACACGTGATCTTCTTAAAAACACCTTCCCTGCCCAAACTCTCTAAAATCACAACCCATGCCTTCTTTCCTTTCCCTTCCTTTCCCTTTCCCCTTCCCCTACCCATTACCTTCCCTTCATTTCCTTCCCTTCCCTTAGTACACACCACTACCAAACATACAAATTTGTTTTATTTGTTGTCTCTCTGCTCCTCTAACATATAACAGTGATGAGGGCAGAAATTATTTTCAATCCTTTTTGTTTGCTACCATAACCCTAGCACCTAAACAGTGTCTGGCTTATAGTCGGTAGTCAGTAACATTTGTTGAATGAATGAATGAATGGATACATACAGATCCTTAATGGACTTCATTAACTTAACGCTACATAAAGGTAAGAAAATGTTGATTGGTAGTGAGTAATTGGTTAATTGGTAATGACCAATTACCAATTAATATGCTACATGTTTACCAGACACAGTTTCTTGAGTGAAATTGTATGTTATACAGTTAATTGAATAAAATTATACAAATGTGATGAGTATACAGGAATTCTTATGCCTATCTATGATTACTTTTTTTTTTTTAAGACAGAGTCTTGCTCTGTTGCCAGACACCAGGCTGGAGTGCAGTGGCACGATCTCAGCTCACTGCAACCTCCGCCTCCCGGGTTCAAGCAATTCTCCTGCCTCAGCCTCCTGAGCAGCTGGGACCACAGGTGTGTGCCACCATGCCCAGCTAATTTTTGTATTTTTTAGTAGAGCCAGGGTTTCACCATGGTCCCAATCTCTTGACCTCGTGATCTGCCCACCTTTGCCTCCCAAAGTGCTGGGATTACAGGTGTGAGCCACCATGTCCGGCCTCTATTACTCTTAACCAGCAATAAACCTCAACCAATTTGGCTGTTATGAACAGATCTCATGGAAGCCCTCATGTTTCCTGCCCTGCTAATATCTATATCCTATAAAATCCCTTCCCTTTGAGTATGGGTGGGAGCTGCGATTTGCATCTAACCAAGAAAATATGGCAAAGGATGTTCACTCCTCTGATTAGGTTATGTTATATGGCAAAGGTAGGAACATTAGAAGATGTATTTCAAGTCCCAAATGAATTTTTGAGTTAATAAACAGGGTAATTACCCTGAGTAGATGTGACTTAAACAGGTGGGAGCCCTTAGAAAAGGGACTGGGACTTCCTTCAGGTGAGAGGTTCTCCTTGCTGGCTTAATGAAGTAAGCAGCTATGCTGAGGGAGCTCAACTAAGTGAGGACCTGTGGGTATCCTCCAGGACCTGAGGGAGGCCTCAAACCTACAACCAGCAAAATCTGGACCTACATAACTGACAAGAAAAATGAATTTTGCCAGCAACCTGAATGAGATAGAGGGTAGATTTTTTTCCCCATGCAAGCCTTCAGATGAGAATGTGGCCTGAGTGACACCTTGATTGCAGCCTTGTAAGACCCTGAGCAGAAGACTCAGCTAAGCTATGCCAAGACTTCTCACCCCATGGAAACTTCAAGACAATAAATGTGTGTTGTTTTAAGTCACTGAGTTTGTTGTAACTTTTTACACAGCAATTAAAAACATTATAATATAGTGCTTATGGGAGTAATTCTAGTCCAGGCTAGATTTTCTCCACACTGCCATTTGCTTGAATTCCCACACTTTACTTGCTACTAGTTGCAGGAAGTCTGTGATTTTAGTTATGCTGTTTCTCAATGTAATCTTTGAGTTCTGAGTCTGTATTTCATTATTTCCATGGAAGGATTTTCCTCTAATATGCACTCCTTCGTATGATTACCTGCATTATGTATTATCAAAAATGGCCATAGGAAACAGTACTCTACCTTAGCCACCTATAGTGTTTTGATCTGTGTCCTTTCTGGCATTACCAGTAATAGTATACCTGCCATGATTAGAGTAAGGAGGCTTTAAACCTTCTCTGCTAGAGTTACTTCTTATTGGGAGTTCGAGCTGAGACTAAATCCACCAATGCACAGGATCCTGAGCACTGTAACACATTCTCTGTAAGCCTAGTCATCCCTTCTCTCAGTTCTGAAGTAGCTAAGGGGCAGCATCATCTAAGAAGTCCATTTCCCAAAGAAGTAATTTCAGTCTTATCAAAACAAGACTGATTTCACTTTCTCCTCCTCCAATTTTCTTCTCTCTGCTCTGTAGTGTGACTTAAAGAAGTGGGCAGAGAGAGGAGTTAAAGAAGAAAAATGAAGAATGGAAGCAAGGGAAGAAGGAGAGAATGAAGTCAAATAAAGCTTCTACTCTATGTCATCCTCTGTCCTTAATATTTTCATAGAAATAATTTCATCTCATCTTTGCTGAATAGATACTATTCCCTCTATTTTACAGAAGACGAAAGGTTGAACGAATTATCCAGTGTCATAATGAGAATAAACAGGTCTGTCAATGTTTCTGTACGGTTTCTTCAAAAGTAAGCTATGCTCTAAATTGCTTTTATTGTATGTGTTGTTCTGTTATTGTCTTTTAGTTTATTTTTGGCAATTATATAGGTGATAAAGATAAGCATTTTTCAAAAATCCTTATTAAATTCTAAGAAAGAAAATGTGTTAAAATTATAAATATTGATATACAATTAGCTAATTTTTAATAAAAAACTACTTTAAGTTCTGCAACATAGTAAATGTCGCATCAGAAATAACCTAATATTAAACAACTTTAAATGCATAATACTTCCAATATTTTCCTCCTGTCTCTAGGTTAAAAATCATCACAAGAGTCCCAGAGTTCTCTCTTTTGTACATAGTATTCGATTTTTACCACCAATGCAAACTATGTGAAAGTATCTCTTCCAGCTAAAGCTAAAACTCAGAAAATAGGACCAAAAAAGCCAAAGGTATGGTAGAAATATTAACATGTAAAAGTTTGTTTCAATGAAGTATCCCATAGGAATAAACTGCTGGTAGTTTTTCATTGTTAGATTTCCAATGAAACATAACAAAAAGGAAACTCATTCTTTTATAACTTAGGAGAATAAAGATATTTTTCCTGAAAAAGGCAGCTTTTGAGCTGGACTTTAAATCGTAGTTTAGGAATTACCAAGAACTTCAATAAATGAAGAAGGAGAGAAAAATATTCCAGGACAAGAAAATAGCCAAGACTTGTCCTCATTCCTAATTGACCTGGGAAAAGAAACAGGCAAGGGCACAGGACCTGTGGTTCTTGATTTCAAGGGAACTTTCTTCTATCTATGACCAGAAAAATCCTGTATCTCAACTATTAAGAGGCTATTTCCTTCAATAGAAAAATACAAGGCTCTGCACTCTAATCTGCCTGAGTTTTGGCACAGACCCGTAGCAGAAGACTCAGCTAAGCTATACCAAGACTTCTCACCCCATGGAAACTTCTCTCCTTGTTGCTTTCTCCTTGTTGCTGAATGTCTCCTGGTTATTTCTCTCTTATTCCCTGTCTCATCTTTACAATAAGAGTAATAATAGTACCTACTCATAAAATGATTTTGAACATTGAAAAGACAGTACACATAAATTTAGAACATTCCTGACACATACTAAACACTCAATGAATTACAGTTGTTGGATGGTATCTTAATTAGCAAAAGCATCACAGCATGGCAAAGCAGTGACACGCTTGGGATCTGGAGCTAGACATCCTGGGTTCAAATCCTGGCTCCAACACTTGCTAGATCTTGGGAAATGTATAATCTTAAACACTCTATGCTTCAGTTTTCTCATCTTTAAAATGAAGATAATATTACTAAGTCTCTCTTAGGATATTTAGGATATTTATGACTATTAAAGATCTTTATATTTATAAAGTGCTTTGGACAGTTCTTGAACTATTAGGATTTATTATATTAAATAAATAAATAAATCAAACTAGACTCATCTTACACCATCCAACAGCTGTAACAAAAGGTCTGCTTCTACCAAATGGCGCCAACTTCCAGGGCATTTAAGACTGTTCCTTGTGCATAAACATCCTTAAGGAAAATACATAAGACTCAGCAAATTTAAAAGTCTCCAAAGTGCAGATTTCGGAGCCCGCCCTAACTTTATTCCAACTCCAAAGAGTAGGTATAATTTTAGAGATGATTTATCTGATGCCCTTTCTTTACAACTTCTGTTTCCATGCAATAATTATCACCTAATTTTCTTCTACATGAAAGTGGACTTTTAAACTTCCCCAACTCATTGCTGAAAGAAGGCCAAAGACATAAATTCACCTGGAATTGTTTCCTAGTTTCAACATTCTACTTTCTATTTCAATTAAAGGAGTTTTGATACATAAAGAAAAAATCCAAACAGAGAAAGGTGAAAATAGAAAAGCATGAAATATCTTAAGACTTATTTATTTTTTTTATAGGAAGCATGTATTTTTATAGGAAGCATCCCATAATCCCCCAGGGTAACAGAGTTGCTGTCCTTGGTGACAGCATAATATTTGAATAAATTTCACTGGTAAGCAATTCCACTGTCTTGTAGTTACGCGTAGTATAGAGTAGCTTATGCTACTATAACAAATATATCCAAATGTAAATGACTCAACACAACAAAGTTTTGTTTTTCACTCAAGTCACAATCCAATAAATATTGGCTATTCTCGGCAGCTCACTTCCAAGCAATGGCTCAAGGATCTGGATACCTCTTATCACATGAGTTTATCATAACATGATTATGTGATCACATCATTACATGATCAGCCACATGAACTAGAAAGAGAGCTATGTTTTAAGGCCAATTCTAGAAATCCCTTGTGCCAACATTCCATGGGCCATATTGAGACACATGGCCCCAACCTAATAATGTAAAGGGAGCTGAAAAGTGTAGTTTTGCTGAGTGTCCGTGGAACAGAAGTGGAATTCTGAGCCTCTACCCACTCTCCGCACAGTAAGGGTTTCCCTCACTCTATGCTGAGTTCCTGTGGACAGGGACTGTCTTATCAATTCTAGAAACATATCACCAACAATACTTGCAGGTATCAACAATTTTTAAGTAACTTAATGAAAAAAACCACCCCTACTTGTATCCTTGACTTTCTGCTAAGTCTGCTTTCTGGGCTGTTCCCAGCTAAAATCTCTAGGAATTTATTTGTGGTTTACATGATTTAATAGAAGAGATATTTCCCTTCTAATTTCCACCCTCTCACCTGCTCAGCCTGGGACCCTGGACATCCCATGTTGGCTGGCCTATGAAGCAGAGCTGTAGCCAGTTGTCAAAGTCAACTCAGAAATAAAGCAACAGAAGACGCATAGGACAGAGTGAGGCATCAGCAGTTGGGGAGAATGTGGGCTAGGAACAAAGAGTGAAGGATTTTTAGATATTAGATGAGAGACCATAAAATTCTGACTGTATGAACAGCAGAAATGGCAGAAGCTCTGGAATCATTCTAAAGTCAAAAAACAAGTAGAAAAGATACAAGACATTTACTAAGGTGAGAACATGATCTAGTCAAAATAGTTGCCCTTAATAACAGCTGGTGATCTCTTAAGATGACACCATGGCACACACTCCATTTAGTTAATCACTAAGCTGGAATGTAATCATATCTGACATGCTTTTGCAGAATCAGCGAACTTCTGTGTTGAGCAATATATTTTTCTTGTCTTGCTTTTTATCAAAAAAGAAGACCTGAGGCACTCACTACCACCTTTCTTGAATTCTGTTCTACTACTCCATATTACATAACTACCATGAGTCCAGAGTGTGAGATAAAACAAAGCCTATAGTATAATATCCATCCTTAAGTATGGTATCAAGTGGAGGAAGCACTAGAGAAGATAAGTAATTGATCACTTGAGCCAAAATACATATCATTAACTGCAGGTATAAGTCAGGGTGAGTCCCTTAATCTCTCTGAATCTCAATATCTTAAAAGACAAAATGAAAATATTGAATCAGATGATTTCTCAGATCCCTTCTCAACCCAAAGTTCTAGGATACTGTACTCTGATAAAATCATGATTTAAAGGCTCAGAATCTTCTTTAGGTAAAGTAGGACCAAAAGAACTCACTCATTGAAAAAATTAGAAAAACTTTTGCTAAGGATGTTAGAGTCTGTGACTGTTTGATGGCTTGCCCCTTTAACCTGTTCTTAAAAGGTTACCACCTCCTTAAAACAAACAAACAAAACACGCTTCTCCAAGACAAACAATCCCTGCAATTACCAAACATTAAGTGGGTGCCCTAGGCATCAGTTTACAACTGCCCTGAGCTCCCACCAGGTGATTCAGTGGCTTGCGTTACTATCCCCATATCTTTTAAACAATGACCCCTCATGTGTTAGACTTCTCTTCCATCTTGAAATTGTTTAAAAATTGCTTTTATTCACTTTGCCAATTTTGTGGTCAAGAGAGACCTCGACCTTTGAGGCAGAGCAGGCTTGGATTTGAATCCCTAGAGAGCTGCTTACTAGCTGTGTGACCTGGGGCAAATGAGTGACCTCTCTGAGATTCATGTTTTCAAATATGTCTATGTACAGATAATAGAGATTTGATAGAATTTTTTTGGAAATAATTTATATGGGGCATCTTCAACATGGTAGGCACTCAAAGAACAGCAGTTGGGTTTGTTTATCTGTTGTTTTAAGAGAGAGAACCCTATGAGCTGTGATAAACAGCAAAGAGTTGCATTTAGTGAGAAGATAGGGTATAAGCTGAACCTCAAGTATTTGAAACAGTGTGGAAGTGAAAGAGTACTCTAGCTAAGAAGAACAATGAAAGAAAGGCAAACATGAAGAAGGTAGAATCATGTCTTGTTGAAAAACAGGAAAGGAGGCAACCCTCGTGTAAGGGAGATTTCATACAGTGGCAAAGAAAGGAGAAGAAATGTCTAGCCCCGTGCCAGACATTTTGCATATCTTATCTCTTTTAAAGCTCTCAATAATCCTATCAGGAAAAATATCCTTAACTCCACTTTGGAGATAATGAAACTGAGGTTTGGATATTAAATAAATTAACCAAGTCTGAGTCTATATAGCGGCATGGACTTCAACAGTACATCTGCCTGATTCTTTCAATTTTCCTATCATCCTCCTATCCCAATGACCCTTTTCCATGATTTTATTGAACAATATTCCTTGTACAGTAAGTTCTCACTTTGTAGATAGGTTCTTGGAAGCTGTGACTAAATGAAACAATGTTATCTCAGAACTAATTTTACCATAGGCTAATTGATATAAACAAGTATTAATTTCCTACATTATATTTCTCATCACAAAAACATCAAACTGCTAAATAAAAACCCAAACACTTCTAATATTAAACATTGAAATAAATATGAGGCGCATATGCATTTGAAAAATATTAATAAAAATGAATTAGATAATTATTTACCCAATTCTTCCAGTTCAGGGTCACAGGGGGCCAGAGTGTGGGTCCAACAGCCCAAGGTGCAAGGCAGAAAGCAGCCCTGGATAGGACACCATCCCATCTCAGGTTGCACTTACACACACCCACACTCACTCAGACCAGGACCAGATTTAGACATAGCAGTCAACCTAATGTGCACAGCTTTGGGATGTGGAAGAAACAAGGGTACCCAGAGAAAACCCACACAGACATGGGGAAAATGTACAAACTCCACATAGAGAACGGTCCTAGATGGGAATCTTTTTTTTTTTTTTTTATCAACATTATTGGAAAGAACTTGAATGAAACTTGTATTCATTCAAGATCTTTCCAATAATGCTGATGAGAAACCTTCTGTACTTTATCCTGATCAAAGTTTTAGAGAGGTGCAAGGGAATGGTTTATTACAGGATCCAGTCCTGCAAATACTATTAGACTAAATAGTCATAATCTTACCACGACGACCTGGCTGCCTGCGGGCAGGAATCTTCAGACTCAGCATTTAATTGAGTTGTCTTTTCCTAAGCAGAGAGTAAATATTTATACTAGAGAAGGTTATGTCACGTTATCAATGACTTGATCACAATATTGCTTTAAATGGTAAATTCTTCCAACTCCTACACGTAACCTCTGTATTATGTAATAATCTGCATGTTTCCATTTTAAAGAATTTAATAACAATCACTTAATAATGAGTCTGTTTTATACAAATTTGAATTATATGCAAACTTTCAAAATCCAATCTACTTTACGAAGACAGGTAAACATAGAGAGATCAGGCCATAAGCCCAGCATGAAAGTATTTTTAAATGTATCCCAAAGTTGGAAACATGTGGGTATAGTTTCTTCAGAATAATAAATGGATTTTCTCAAATGCAGAACTTGAAATAGAAGTTTCCCTGAACCTTCTGCTTCTCTGTTCAGTTCTCTGGATGGCTAACCTTGAGCAATGTAACCTGATTGTCAATGAGAATAATTTCTACCAGACTATTTTTAGTCAAGGAAACTGATTTTCAATTATAAGAAGTTTCTTCCTATTAAAAGCTTTATCAAAGATTGGAGCCAAAATCTCTTGCAAAGCTGCAGAGCATATATTAATAAAGCTAGACCTTCACACTGTTTGCAAGGTCAAGTGTGTCACTTCTCATGGTCTATGTTTGCTCCCTGCTGACTTTCCCCTCAGGAAAAGGGGAACACGTTTGGCAAAGACTAATTGGAAAATATCATTTTCAAAACCAGAAGCAACAGTTATAGAATCTACAGATTTCTCCAAGAGCTTTTTTTTCTTCAAGTGGTTAAGAACAACTATTGAAAGCTCCCTAGAAACTGAATCTGGTGTCAGGTTTTGAAGGAGCAACACAAAGAAGATTGAGATTAAAAACAACACCTATCATCGGACACATCTTGCTGTGAATCTAAGGAAAACGAAGGTAACTGTGGAATGGAACGAACATCATTAACAGATGAGCGTGGCCAAGGTTTCCCTCCCAAGACAACTAAAGGGTTTCTGTCTCTCTCTGCTGTAGTTCTTCCTATCTCCACTTTCTGAGGAAAATCATTCTTGCAGACAATAAATATGTACAGCAATGATCAGGTGGGAATGGACGTGTGTAGGGCAAGGGATGAGGATATAAGCTAAGGCTGGGCAGCGGTTCTCAGGGAAGCCTGGGAGATCAGGAGGGGCCAGGGCAGTGGGGTCTCTGTGAGGAGAAATAGATGAAAGAAAGATAAAACAGAAGAAGAGAAAACCGAACAACACGTGTTCTCACTCATAAGAGGGTGTTGAACAACGAGATCACGTGGTCACAGGGAAGGGACCATCACACACCAAGGCCTGTTGGAGGGTGGGAGCTCGGGGAGGGATAGCAGGGGGTGGGGGGTTTGGGGAGAGACAGCATTAGGAGAAATACCTAATGTAGATGATGGGGTGATAGATGCAGCAAGCCACCATGGCACATGTATACTTATGTAACAAACCTGCACGTTCTGCACTTGTACCCCAGAACTTAAAGTATAATAAATAAATTTTTAAAAAAACAATATGGAGCTACTCCTAGCCTCTTTACGGGGATTGCAATGTGCAATTATGAATCAGTTTATTTGAAGTGTCTTCCTTTGTTGCTGAATCATAGTTTTTTGATGACATTGCCACTCTGAGAATGAAACTGTGAATGGGCTCTTTATGAAATTACCCAGAAATTTGACTAAAGAAGTCTCTTGAGGGAATCTGTAGTGAAGCTTAATTTATGGATCAGAATTTCTTTGAGCTGAACATTTATTGGTGTGCCATATTCAATATCTTAGGGAAAGATCTTGAAACAATATAGATAGGATTAATTCATATACAACATCTGGGTATGTCCTGGGTTCAGTTAAGAGTGGGTCTTTCTTCTTCAAGACAGCAGTTGGATGGGTTGTATAAGAGGGGAAGCCTCTCACAACATGAAACTACTCAGAGGCTTAAGGGCAGGTAGCCATCATTCAGAAGGAAGGCAAGGGAACTCCCAAGGGAGAAGAGGATCAGTCATACTGAGGGCCTTAACAAACATGGTTTAGCAGCACAGCAGGGAATTCCTAGGTCAGAGTGCTCTGAAGGACAGCAGTGGCTTGAGACTGTATAACCACAAGGCTTCATCTTATTAGTAGGTAACACCCATCAGGTGAGATTTTATAGGGTATATAAAACAGGCAGCTTCTAAGTGGTTACAAATGTGCTTGTTTGGGCTATATTTCTAAACAATTGGATATATAAATGTTTGAGTTCGGAGCCAAAGGCTTTTGAGCTAACAAGTTTCAGTCTGCAGTGAAGAAATCGACAACCTAGGGCCAATACGCAGAGGTCGTCTTTGCCTCATTTATATGTCAAACCTGCTCTCAAGGCATGAACATACGTGGAGCAACAGCCTATGTGGGACATCCTGATACTTTAAAAGAATTCTGTGAAGATTTGAAATAGATATTTCAAATAAGGCATTGAGTACATCATAATTGAAAATCATAATTTTGTTGGACTTCTTTATATTTATCTTATGGTTTGCTATTGATATTTTGTCAATTATCTATGGAGAGGAGGTGGCACTTCAATCTGTATAGAGTTTGGATCTTCTAAGAGTTTTAATTTGGCTCTAATATTTTGTCCCCAATCAAATGTCTCTCAGTCAAAGAATTATATATCTACACGAACTTACCTCTTTAAAGCACTTTAAAATTTTAGAAGGGTTGATTCTTAAAAGAGAAGCAAAATCATGCAGTAAACCATAGAGCAGGTTTAAAAGAGCCAGCCCCAATTCTGTCACTTATCTGCTCTGTGACCTTGTGCAATATATTTGAACTCATGGGTCTTTTTTCTCATCTGCAAAATGAAGATATGGGACTAAAACAGTGTTTTTTGAATCTTTATTTAAACTTCACATTTTCTGCTGAAGATATACTGAGATGTCATTTTAAGGGTAAGGAAATCTAGGCTTAAAGGGACATAGAGTTTGTGCAAAGTAGCACAGTTCCTAGGTGGAATAGCTGTACAGCACTGATTCCAAGGTTCTAGTCTTCCTACGGCATGATGTTGGTCTTCATCACCTTTGAGGCACCTTTGTTAGAATGTAGTTGTCTTTCCTGATATCAACACAGAAACCATCTATTTCATTAGGCGCAATACACAATGGCTAAGTAATAATGAGATAACAATAATAGCTAATATTTAGTGTCTACTATGCATCAGGCATTGTTATATGTGTTTCACATCTATAAAATCATTTAATCCTCCTAAAATCCTAAATTGAAGATGATCTTATTTCTGTTTTAGAGATAGGTCAACCAAAGCATAGAACCCAAAGTTACACAGCTAGTAAATGATGGAGACAGAATATGAACTCAAGCATTTGCACCCTAGGGCCCTTGCTCATAACCACCCTGCTGTGCTAATTCTCAAAAGATCTTCTTGAAAACTGTATATCTCCTATTATTCAGGCTGTAGATACAGAATCATGAAATCAGGAGACCAATAGAAGAACATTAGAAAAAGAACATGAAGCTTCAAGAGAAAAGGATGTAAAGAGGAGGAGATGAGGATTTTAGATGGAATTCTGGTTCTTCCCCTCACCAGCTGTGTGATCTCAGTCCAGTCACTTAATCTGTCTGTTCCCAAGTCTTCTCAATGTTATGTGGTATTTACCAGAGCATTATTTCAAGGGATTGTTGTCAGGACGGAAAGAGTTAATGCCCAGTGTCCAGCACTTAGAATGACACCTAACATCCCCTCCCCTGCACACGAGCCAAACTTTCTTTACCTCCCTCTCAAGCTGCTGCTGATGTATCTCCTACTCAACAACTCTAGTTTGTGTAAAAACAAAGTGTTCCAGGTAAAACAATGTGTGCAGCAATATGGATCACCCAATACAAGGCTATATGCTGTAACCATGGAGACAGTTTTATATTTTATCTTTAGGAGATACAGTTTTTTAAAAGCCTTCCCATGGGCTCTGTATCCTTGACTAGTGCCAACGGTAGCTCTCCTTTTGTTCATTGAATGAAATACAACAGTGGTTATTATGCACAGCCCTCTTCTCTTTTCCTCCAAGTTCAGGCTCTGTTTCCAACTTGGATTTTTTCAGCTCCTCCTGCCTTGTTCCACTGCCTCCTTTCACTAAAATCTTCATTCCAAAATCCATCTCACCCTTCTACATTGCTGCCAGTGATACCTCTATGGCAGGCAAAATCCACCCAAAATTAGCCATCCTTAAACTATTTCTGTAGCTCCTCGCAGTTCCCAGGATAAGGTTACATTTCTTTGTTTCCTTTCATGAACTGTTGTATGCTTTCCTCTCTAGAATTATCTTGAACCATTCTCATAACCTCCAGGCCTTGGCCACACTGCTTTGTTAGATATGCTGCCTCCCCACCCCCACCGTACTGCTTTGCATGTTTGTGATTGGCACATACAGTTATGTCTTTTAGCGAGGCTTTCTTCCCTGATGCTTTCCCAGCCCTTCATCATGGCCATTAAACAACACTTTTCATCTATCAAACCTCAGCATCAGCAATGGTGACTCCTAGAAGACTTTGTTGACCGCCTCCCCAGTCTTATTTAATTTGCTTTTCCGTATATGCCTATATCCGCATCTGCTAATCTCGGCTACTACTCCTGCTCTATTGACCTATGGCATCTTTGAGAACAGAAACTGTGGTTTCATCTCTGTATTTCGTACATGCTTGACACATTAGTAGGGACGAAATTCTCCTGTGCTGAATGGATGAATATCATTTGTTAACAGATAAGTTTACACAGAAATATATAAACTAACCCATATGACTCTCCTCCAAGAAATAAGCATAACTTTATATTTTTTATGCTAACAAATGAAGAAAAGTGATAAACTTGTGTTGTTTATTAAAACATCTATAAGCCTGCATCTGGCTCAAGTCCGTGATTGCCACTGTAGAAAAGGTGGAAGTCCTGTTCGTACACCAGTGTACAATATGTGTATGCAACCTGCAACCCAGCTTTGTCAATCTGTTATATTAAAAAAGAACCTGGTGGAAATTAATTTTTTCTATGAAATAGGACTTTACTTAGAAATAATTTGACTTGAAGGAATACATTTATGAATTTTATGTGATAATAATTTTTATACTATTATAGACCTTTGATTTTTATTACCACCCCCTCCCCATGTTTTAAGTTCTACACAATGCAGGCATAGACATCATGCCAACAGTAGCATATGTGCTGCTAAATCCAACATATGGGGAGAGGTGAAAGAGGAACTTTAAAAATGATCAATTTATCGTTTTTAGAATTTTTCAAGATATGAGTCTTGACACCTCATTTTTCACCGCTCATGAAAAACACGCCTACAAAGCTATATCTGTAAGTGTTAAAGGGACAAGTCAAGTATTGAGCGTGATGGGGTGAATGATCTGTTCAGGAGCTTAACCATTTTGGGGTGTGATGTCTTGTCTGAGGTGGAACAGATTAGGGGAAAGGATAGTGAGAGGCGGACAGGCAATAGTGGGAGGCTGGAGTCTGACCAAAGTGAAGCCAGCCCACACAAGGCCTCCTCCTCTGTATTCTCATTGAGTATCACTGATCAAATCCCACAGGGCTTTTGATCAAGCTCAAGCTCATCCTGTTCGTTACTACCATCTCCCACAAACCACTGACCCGGTTTCAGGAGCCTTTTTCTTCTTTTCACTGTCACAGGCTTTGAAATCTGAGGACTCCTTTGCTAATACACAAGATATGTCAAGGATACGGCTACACCCCATGTTAATTTAATTAAGAGTTTTAATGATGCAGAAAATTAATCAAAAGGTTGTCAGAGGAATATGTCAAGATCAGTCTTTACCAATTTCAACATACTGTTGCATGATCCTTCAGATCCTTCAGCTGTTTCTGGCAGCTTCCTTTACGAAAATACTGAAACAGAACAGAAACCTTCAGAAAAGGACAAAGAGGAAGTCCATTTCCTTTGCATGCAAAATAATAGGGTAAGGTTTATTTCCCCTTAGGCTAATGGTAAAGAATAAGTCATAGTATTTTGAAGAACTGGAAGATGTGGACGGATTTCTAATAATGCAAGTCTTGCTAGTTACCTATTTTTTCTACAGGAGGCCCTTCAGGATACCTACTCGTGTTTTTCTTGGGAGGGTTGGCTACCCATTTTTGGTGACATTATCATACCCCCACTTGTTACATACATTTAATTACAGTCTTTGTTTCCCATTTTTAATAAAGAGGAAATTGTCCTAATAATCTGTACAACCACCACTTCTGTGCTAAGAGTAATTTTTCAACTTTAAAAAAAGTTAAGGTATAATTTATACTTGGCAGAACTCTTGCTTTCTGTATTATAGTTCTGAAAGTTTTGACCAACCTATACAGCCATGTAGTCACCAGCACAAGCAGCAAGTTGTAGAACAGGTTCACCATGCCAGAAATTTCCTCATGTCCCTTTGCAGTCAACCTCTGCAACCACCTTCCTTGGCAAAGACTGATGTTTTCTGTCCCTATGTTTTTGGTTTTTTAAAAAATCAATAAAATCATACAACATGTAACCCCTTAAGCTTGACTTCTGTCACTGAGCATAACACATTTGAGATTCATCATGTTGTATGTAGTTCCCTCATTTTATTGCTAGGTATTATTTCATTTGATGGGAATTTTTGCATGTACCTGTGTTTGTCCATTATCCTGCTGAGAGATAGTTGGATTAATTCCAGTTTGATGCAATTACAAATAAAGAGATTTTTGTATGAACATAGGTTTTCATTCCACTTGGGTAAATACCTAAGAATAAGATAATTGGATTGTATCATATGTGTAAGTCTAACTTTATAAGAAATTTTCAAACTGTTTACTAAAGTAGCTGTACCTTTTTGCAATCCTACCCACAATGAATTATCACCAGCAGTGGGCATTTTCACTTTTCTTTTTGAAATTACATCCATTCAAATAGCTGTATAGTAGCATCTCATTGTGGCTTTAATTTGCATTTTCCTAATGACTGATATTGAGAAGTTTTTTACATAATTATTTTATATAAACTTGCCTTTTGTAGTTGTCTTACTCTGTTCAGGTTGCTATCACAAAATACCACAGACTGGGTGGGTTATAAACACTTTTATTTTTTCTCACACTTCTGGAGGCTGGGAAGCCCAAGATCAAGGTTGGCAGATGCAATGTTTGGTAAGGGCCTGCTTCCTGGTTCACAGATGACCATTTTCTCACTGTCGTTTCACATGGCAGAAAGGACATAGGAGTCTATGTATGGGATCTCTTAGAAGGATACCAATCTCATTTATGAGGGCTCTACCTCACAAACTAGTCACCTCACAAAGGCTTCTCTTCTAAAATACCATCACATTCAACATTAAGATTTACCATATGAATTTTGAGAGGACACAAACATTTGGTCTATATAACAGTGTGTGTTCAAATCACATCATCTGCAAGTAGGAACTGTCTTAATCTTCTTGTCCAAGCTCTATGCATTATATCTCTTTCTCTTGATTTATTATACTGACTAAGACCTCCAGTAGTACCACATGGAATAGAAGCAGTGAGAACATATATCTTTGATTATTCTTGATCATAGGTGATATGGTTTGACTTTGTGACCCTACCCAAATCTCACCTTGAGTTGTAATAATCTCCATGTGTCCTGGAAGGGACCCAGTGGTAGGTAATTGAATCATGGAGTGAGTTTTTTCCCTGTTGTTCTCATGGTAGTGAGTAAGTCTCATGAGATCTGATGGTTTGATAAAGGGGAGTTTCTCTGCACATTCCCTCTTTCCTGCCCCTCCTTTGCCTTCCGCCATAATTGTGAGGCCTCCCCAGCCATGTGGAACTGTGAGTCAATTAAACCTCTTTCCTTTATAAATTATGCAGTCACAGGTATGTCTTTATTAGCAGCATGAGAACAGACTAATACAACAGGGAGAAAGCATTCAGTCTTTCTACATGAAATATATTATTACCTGTAGGCTTTTTGTAGTTGTTCTAAGTCAGGTTAAGGAAGTTAATTCCTTTCTATTGATAGTTTGCTGACTTTCTCTTAGACTATCCTATGGATATTTTTGTTCTTTCTCTATTAATGTAAATTATATTGATTGATTTTGAAATATTGAATCAGTGTTATTACATCCCTGGGATGAACTTCACTTGGTCATGATATGTTATTCTTCCTATATATTGCCAGGTTTGTTTACATATTTTGCACTTACCTGTGTTTATAGAGAGATTGGTTTTCTTTTCTTAAAATATCTTTGCCTGGTTTTTGTATCATGCTAATGATGGCCTCATAGAATGTGGTGGGAAGTGTTCCTTCCTCTAAATTTTTCTGGACCTTATGTAGAATTTAATTTTTTATAAAATTCTCTTTTATTGAATAGAATTCTGGACTTTATATGAACTTTTTATATGTTTTACTTAAATATTTAGCCAATTTACACATCCCTGTAAGTATCGCTTTATCTATATAAAGTCATGAGTGAATTCCTATTTACAATTGCTACAAAAAGAATAAAATACCTAGGTATATACAACTAACAAGAGATGTGAAGAACCTCTTCAAGATTTTTCTTAATGTTCATTGTAGTACTATAAATATTATAGTATTATTGAAATACACAACTGATAATTATGAATTCTTTCATTTATTGTATGCCTAAAAAATTCTTCATTTTCCTTCTTTTTTGAAAAATACCTTCACTCAGTAAGAATTCTAAGACAATTGTTTTCTTTCAGTACTTAAAGATGTTATTCCACTGCCTTCGTATCTGCTGTTTCTATTGCGAAGTCTGCTATCACTCTTATTGCTGTTTTTCTGTAGTTACTTTTTTTTTTTCTAGGGTTGCTTTAAGATTTTTCTCTTTATCATAGGTTTTAATTTAATTGTAGTCTGTATTGGTGTGACTTTACTTGAGGTTCATTAACATTCCTAGATCTGTGATTTTATAATTTTTGTCATATTTACAAACATTTCAAGTTTCCAAAAATATATATTTTCTTCTCTGTCCTTTATCCTTCTCCTCCCTCCTTTGGGGACTCACATTTATGCATATCAGTCTGCTTGAAAATTTCCCTCAGCCCACTGATACTCTGTTAATTTTTATTCAGTATTTTTCCTCTTTGTATTTTATTTTGGATAGTTTTTATTACTGTAGATTTAAGTTCACTAAATATTTACCTTGTTGTTTCTAGTCTTCTACTAATTCTATCCAGTGTATTTTTCACTTCAGAGATTATTTTATCATCTCTGTAAGTTTGATTTGGGTCTTTTTAATGTATTCCATGTCTTTCCTTAACATACTCAGGGCTTTTTCTACCTTCTTGAACATACGGACATAGTTATATCTGTTTAAATGTTCTTGTTTACTAATCTTATCATTTTTATAATTTTTGGTTAAGTATTGGTTTACTGATCTTTTTCCTGATTATAATATTTCCTACACCTTTAGATGCCATGTAATTTTTTTATTGGATGTCAGAATATGTGTACTTTGAATTAAATAATAGGCATTATTTTTTCTTCTTTTTTATATTCTTGAGGTTTGTTCTGAGACACAGTTAACTTATACTGAACTTATTTGATCCTTTCAAGCCTTGCTTGAAATTGTACTTAGCAGAGCTAGTGCAGCCTTTAATCTAGGGCAAACTTTGCCCCACTACAGTTGCAAAATGTTTCTTACAACTGAGCACAATGCTGAGCTGTTCCACTCTGGTTGATAGTCAAACTATTCCTGGCCTTCTGTGACCTCCAGGATTGGTCCCTCTATCCTTGTAAGTAGTTCTACTTTTGGGTAATTTTCTCACATGCATGTATGGATTAGTACTCAGATGAACACTTGAGCAGGATACCTTCATCAGATCTCTTCAGCTCTGTCTTTCTCTGTACAGTCCTTGCCTACCCGTAAGTCTTCCTTGTGATTAGCCACCATTCCATCTCTGAACTCTGTGCTTTGTCTCTTCAATTTGAGCTTCTCCTTGGTTTCCTCTTTTTACACTCTAGTCAAGAAACTCTCCCCAGTAAGCATGAGCTATTTTAGAGCTCACATTATTTCTTCCCTCTCAAGTATCATTGTCATGAACTGCCCTTTCTTCAAATCTGAAAATAGTTGATTTGTACATTTTTGACAGTGTTTTAATTGGTTGAGAGAGTAAATTTATCTCTTCACTTCATCTTGCTTGAAAGCAGAAGTCAAAAAATGGGTTTTGAATAGAAGATAAAGAAGTAAAATGTAGTCTGCAAAATTAAAACAGAAAAAAAATGTAGGAATAAAACACAGTGCTAGTAATTTATGTCAGAGACCTTAAGAAATAGGATAATATGTATAAAAGTATCTAGCATACGCCTACCATAAAGTCTTCAACAAATGTTAGCTTAATACCATTCATCTCTGTCTATGGGTCAAGTATTGACTACAGATTTAGTGATCTAAACAGTCATCTGTTTTTCCTCAAGCAAAATAGAAAATCCCATTCATAGCTATAAATATAAATGCAATGGAGGCCTAAGGGGACTCCATCTATCTTATTCTTATTCTATGTTATATCTTGATACAAGGAATTACTAAAATAGAAGGAAAATAAAAGCCATAAGATAAAATTTTAAGTTGAGATCAAAGGACATTTTATAGTTTATGTATAGTAATGTTAAAGAATTTGGTGGGTTTATTGTGATGATGATTTAAGGTTGGTAGCAATTGACTATGCCAGCCCACAGGCCAAAACCTTCTATAGACCCCAAGAAGTAGGCCTGGTCTACAGTAGGGATGTTATGTTCTTTCATTTTTCATGAATATGCTCTCGGTTGTAGTTGGTGTAGTTATTTTTATTCCTACTTTAGAGATGAAGAAACTAAAGCTTTCAGAAGCTTAGATAATTTGCCCAAGGTCACACAGCTAATAATTAATGCAACTAGAAAGTGAGCATTTGTCACTTGTTTACATATTGTCTGTCATATGGCATATCTAAGTATGGTAGATTTCACACTGCAACATCAGAGTTGAGTAGGTGAGATAGAGAGCATATGCCTTTCAGTACTAAAGATACTACTTGACCATTTGCAAAAGAGAAAAAAAAGTTTTCCATCTCTGGTGTAGACTAAGGCAACATCTCCACCTAATTTTCCAACCACCCCTATGAACAGCCTCCTCACTGTGATTACTTCAATGTTTGAAATCTGTACTTTAGTTTATGTCTTTTTCCAAGTATGGAAAACACTTCCAATTATTTACCTAGTCTTCTTCACGTCTCTTTATGCATCTCTCTCTACCAGCCTTCTCCGGCCTTCCAAGACGAACTGAGGGCTCCCATCAGTAACTGCTACTATCCTAACACCACATCAAATTAAAAGTGTCTGTTTACATCCCAATCTTCTTGAAATGTTGAGATCCTTTGGTAGAGATGGTGACATGATCACATCTGTATACCTGGTACATTGCTGGGAACATAATAGGCACCCAACAGAAGTTTTGTGGCCTGTGCTGAGAAGCCTTCTTGAAAATAAGCTTTAAGAAATGCACTCAAACCCACACTGAGTCCATCACTTTATTATTACAACAGGGTATCCACTCCCTTGGTGGAGTCCACTGTTAATATTCCCCATCTCCTTTGATATTCAAATATCCATGAGCTGTCCAGTGTCCTGGAATATTTCTTCATTTCATCATCAAAGGCTTAGAATAGGTCTTGAAGCCCAACCACGGAACAACTTAAATTTATACAGAGCTTTAGGCATGAATAGTAGTCCCTAAAGCAAAGAAAACAACTATTCTATCCCTGAAGTGAAGCAGCTTGCTCTAACTTATTCTCTGGACATTGTGCTGGGATGCATTCAGAAATCCAGCCACTTCTGGAAATTCCTAGAACATCACTATTTCTCATCACTGGCATCAGCACTTTAGGGGACTTGGCTTTGTGGAGTTCAAGCTTCTAAATCACCACAGCTCCCTTTACATTCCTATCCTTTCATGACTGCCCTCTGTCTTACAGACCCTGCAATACTAAAAGACTCACTTTTCTCCCCCAAAGGAGCTTGTATAGAAAATATTCTCATGTTCTCTTTGAAGCTGAAAAGGGACTGGAATCTGGGGGAAAAATCTGTCTATTATGTCAGTAACGGGAAGATGGCTACGTTTCCATTTTCACATATTTTGACATAAGTAAAAGGTCTTTTGTAGATATTATCTGTCTGTTTATATATCAGATACATATTCCAAAGGGACATTCTTCTTTGAGTAACCCAGAGAAGTTAGTCAAGTTGGCCAAGGTCATAGAATTAAAAGTAGAAAAGCCGAATTCAACCCTTGGTTGTCTGACCCTCCTCCTGCCCTCCATGGACATCCATTCTGGACTACTCTCACTATAATAAATGCAAAACGTTCACTAGAACTTTTTACATCAATGGATTCATTTGTAGTCTAGTTTCTTTTAATGCATATAAACTATTGCAGAGAAATTGTATTCTGATAGAATTGATTACCTACCACTGTAAGAATATATATTTTTTAATGTACAAGCACCATCTACAGACCCTAAGATACCCTAGGCCTGATATACAATAGGCATGTTATTTTATTTCATTCTCACAAATATGCTTTCAGGTAGTTGCAGTTATTAAAGTTATTTTTATTCCCATTTTATAGATGAAGAAACTGAGCCTTCAAGAAGCTTAAGTAACTTGCCCAAGATCACACAGTTAATAATTATTGAAATTAGGAAGCAAAATCAGGTCAGAAAGGCTCAAAAAGTCCTAACCACTATATTAAACTATCTTACACACAGAGATGTATGTTTAAATGTCAAGAAATTCTTTCTGCAGATGACTTTTCAGGAAGACGCCTCTCAAAAAAATTTGCAGTGGCAGTAGTGAGGACAATAACAGTTCTTATATTAGGATTACACTTTCCTGCTCACAGAGCATTTCCTTTTATTGTTTTTGTTTCCTCGAAACTTGAGGCCCCACTGGGATCCTGAGATTTTCCCTCTAGGGTCTGATTTGTCCTTTCAGAGTGAGAGACAATGTTATTGCAATTTAGTTCTTAAACCAAATCAAATGAGTATGAAAAATGGATCCTACCACAGGGTTTAAGTGGTCCAGACAAATATTTCTTTAAAAAAAATAAGATTAATATCATCAGAGTATAGCAGTAAATAGCAAATTAAGGTTTTTATTCTGCTCCGTCTTATTTTTCCTTAAGATAATGTGGGATGTAATTTAAGTTGCTCACTATCACACATCTTAATTGATAGGCCTCTTCCTTATGTTTTGTTCCCAAGAATTAATGTTTGTATTTAATATCATACTGCCATTATCTTGTTTCCTCTACACTGAAAGGAGTTGTCTGTTATTTGCAGGTGTGGAGGACCAGCTGGAAACACAATTCCCTTCTCGCCTTCCCTCCTCCCTCTGATCACTGGTTATTACACATAATTACATGGAAGCGTGTATTAGGCTTTATTATAATGCACGACAGTGTGCTTTAAGTAAATTAGGAATTTGCATATCAATTCAGAGAAAGAAACTAAAATGCCATTCAGGACCTTTTATTTACATCCAGAGGATTCCTAGATTTTAGAGGATTTCTTCTCTTCCTCAGGTTGATAATTGCAGTCTAAAATTTGAAAGCACAATGAAGCCAGGATGAAGATGGGATGGGGATTCTATATCTTGCACTGGTTTTTCTTCCTCTCTTTCCTCTTCCCTGTCTTACTAAGTAACCAGCTGAGCAAATTGTTCCTTAGTAACCAGACAGGTCATGCTTTGGCTACCTGAGGCACTCAGCATTTACCTTACAAGCTTTCAGCCTTCTGGAGACAGCAGGTAGCTAGCTGGTGGTTTCAGTATTTCCATAGCCAGAAGAAATTGGGGCCATCCAAAGCAAATACAGCCATATTCCCTGGAGTGTCCAAAAATAACAGGTCACAGTGAGCTCCACAATTAACTCTATGCCCATGCTGCCTGTCGTTTTTTGTACAGGGTATCTCATCTTCCTTGACCCTGGAGAGAGTAGACCCATGCTGAAGAATTGCCTGGGGACTTCTAGACCTTTGATAGGGGTGCTGGAGGGAGTGGCTCCAAGCCAGCACAGAGGAAGGAATCTGGTTTCCTCCTAAATTGTCTATGTGGATGCTAAATCCTTCCTGATGGAAACGTATGTCCTTCAGCTCATTAAAATAATTTGTGGAGTATATTTTTGCCTTTGGAGAGCACGGCAGGCTATTAGAGGGTGTCATTTTTCACAGTAAAGCTCCTCATAGATTTCATTTTGCGAAGGCTTTGTTTCCACTCCATTTCACTGTATGTTCATTTATAGAGTCAAAAGTCAAGGACCAGGAAAGTCTTCTTGCGATATTTATTTTAAATCTATGCAGTTTTTTTTTTAAAGGATAACTTAAACGTTTTGAGTTTTCACCTTGGAAGAAGTGGATTTATTTAAAATTAAAAAGTGGATGTACTTAAAATGCAAAATTTATTTAATACCTATACACAAACATGCACACACACACACACACACACACACACACACACGACACACATATAGGTATTAAAGCACATAAATATATATATTTGCTTGAATTCTAAAATATTATCTAATAGCCAAATGCTTTTCCAAGGAAAACATATGGTTAAGGAGAAACTCCAAATGATATAAGCTTTAAAATAAAAGATTTCTATTTTGTAACCAGACTAAAAACTGCTGGTATTAAGTTGAACCATTAAAAATTGTCTGTATTTGACCTTTTTTGACCTAAAAAGCAGCAATTTCATATGGTTCAACTTAACACAGAGAGGTGAAGTTTTAGCTGGATGAATTGTCACAAAAATTATTTTTCCCAGTCTCCTTTTCAGCTGGCTACATGTTATAGTACTAATCTCTGTCAATGAAACATAAGCAGGAGGGGTTAGTAAGATTTCAAAGAAGTCTCCTCAAAAGTAGAATACGTGTCTTTCTTCTTCCTTTGCTCCTTCCTGTCACTGGAA